>VZTL01063948.1:3714-42202 GCA_013400535.1 Scopus umbretta
ACTGTAGCACCCTGCAAAAACTCTCTCTCTGCATTATTGCTCTCCTTTCTGGAATTATTGTGATTGAATGACCCACCCTGGGGTCCCGAGGTAGAACAAAGTACTGCGTCGGTAACATTGATGCTGTAAAGAGAGTGATATATTTTTTTATTTATATAATACATTAAGAAGAAATATTTTAGAAATGGCAGTAGTAGTGTTGAATGTACTACTATGGACACCATTTAATAGTACAACATCGTAAGTAATATTAAAATTATATCTTTAGTAAAGCAAGCAGTTTATATGCAGCAAACATCAGCAATTTAAATAAAAACACACACAGAACTTACCTAACACCTGACGCTTCTCCACAATTCAGTTGTCTGGGAGATGAATAAACAGGTTGCGTGGGAAGGTCAGAAACATTTAATGCATTGGGTTGGATTGGTGTGGAGGATACAACAGAAGGATGTGGTCGGTAGATAACACTGGGTGAGGTAGTTTGCTCCTGAGTCCCTGGCTCATTTACTCCAAGAAGATCTGGTGTCGTAGGCGAAGCAAGATTCACTTCATGAAAGCCTTCCAAGGGGTCACTGGCCATAATAAAAGCCTCATCATATGAAACCCTGAATTAAATAATCACATTATCAGAATGCAAACAGGAAATATTTAATTCTATCTGACAACTATTTGAATTAAAAAACCACCCAGGCAAGTATATTCAGAATACTTCATGACATAACGGAAACTGTGGACTAATGTTGCAAAAGTATCAACTTCAACCACCAAAAATGTTTTTTTCACACATTGGACTATTGAGTCCAGAAGATCTAATAGCAGACTCCACATCTAAATGGGACGATGAAATCAAGAACATGGTCTAGATCATAAAACAAAGTCATCGTTAATACAGGCTAGAGCTGGTTTGCATCACAACGCAAATATATTACATTCATGAAAGACGGGGAGACCTGGGAACTAGTAAGTGGGGGGAAGAGAGGCGGAATTGAAACCTAAAGCTTCCGCTTTTAATCTCAATGAAGCAAATAATCTAGAGACAGAAATCAGTGAACCTTTAAGTAAATTACAGTCCATAGCAGTTTCGGTTAAATTACACATCTGATCTTGTCACAGTTCACTGAAATGACAGAACTAGCCAATAAGACTTCTGATGAAGTATGATGACATGTATTTAATACGTCACATGATTAAGTGATGATGACAATTGTGAATAAGCATCATACCAGAAATATATAACAGGTAAAAGCTTACTATGTATTGGCAATTTAACTGACAGTATCTTTTAAGTTTTTTTATTTCCATATGTTTTTCGTAAGTTCAATAGAAAACAAGTACAATGCATGAATTTTACAAGCCCAAATAGAAAGCTTCTATCTTCCAGCAGTTTATCAGAGATCACAAGAATCTTTGCATGATTCAAAACTACAAATTGGAAGTAGTGTGGAGAAATACGTGAAGGAATTACTTAGCAGTGATTATTCACTGCAAAAAAAAAAACCAACACATTTTCCATGTTATATAAAGAAAGAAGAGAGAAAACTAAGGCTTCACAAAGGTACTTAACATGCAAAAAAAAGAACTGTAGCATCTAAATGAAATAATACATTGCATTTTACAAAGAAATCTGCTTGGATCTTGCACCTAAAAATACAAGGCAGAAAGAAGATCTAGAAAGATCATCGTTGTAGCCATGAGGAGATGATGCCATCTACTTACATGTACGTTCAGTTCATTATCTACTTCATGAAACATACAGAAAATACCAAGAATTAAATCCTCAAATTAGCATATGCAGTAACGTTTTAATTATAACAATAATTTCTGGTCATCTTAAACAAAGAACACTGTTCAAAACTGGTTTGCGCCTCAAGTATTGTACGGAGTGTGTATACATCTGTGTTGAACAGTCGTTTACCACATTATCAGGTACATGTGGAAGAAATTAATTTGTTCGGACAGCAAGAATGTTATTATTTTTTCTCTGTCTCTGTTAATTGCTCCCACAAAAAAAAACCAACCACCTCTAAGAAACTTCCCAGACTTCAGGGACAAAAAAGATCTTACAGGAATAAAGTGATGTTTTTGGGGTTTGTTTTTTTTTTCTGTTTTATGCAGAAATTTGTTTTATTTTGAACTATCAATAGCAGTTGCGCAAACGTGATTTACACAGGAAAACACTGTTGCAGTTTTGTGCTTTGGAGCTTTTCTTCCATAACACAGAGATGAATAGCTTATTTTCAAGTTTAAGTAAGTCTGAAAAATATTCTTGTTTGTTTTCCATACAGTTGTTCTTAACTATTATAAGCATTCTAATTACATGCTCTACATGAAGATAAAGCCTACTGAGTCAACAAATTTAAGTGGAGGGACTGCCAGAGCTACAGGACATTTCTTCAAGGTTACATTTCAAAAATGTTTTCAGCTCTGCAGTGCAACTATTCCATGTCATTGTTTTACATTTAATAAGCTAAAATACTGCCACCTTGAAAAACCAAAATTGCAGAAACAGTCCTTTAAAGTTAATCAGCCCAGCTGAAAAATACCCATCTCGCCAGTCTCAAAGGCAGGCTCACACCTACACAAACACATTCGCTTTCATTGTTCCCACCACTCTCCTCTTTTTCGACCACCAAGTAAGCTGTACCCAATACCACCATATTGGCAACGCCACCAAGATGTCTCTGCACGTTCCCGATTCTTTGGATTCCAGTCTTCGGATTTAACAGATGATGCAGACTTCTGAAAAGGGCTGTAGAAAGGCTGCCTGGATGCCTCGCCTTTTCTATGCCTAAAGCACCTTGGAAAGCACACCAAAAACCACCCAACAGAAGCAAAAATTGAGAACACAGCTGAGGGCAAAACCGGAACAGCTTTTCTGCCACATCTTCCCTCCTGTTGACTAGTTTCCATTTCAACTTTGAAAGTCACATTCATAGTTCCACTGAAAACTCACAATCTGACTTGATGTTCAATAGCGGTACCATAGTATTTCGCATCACCAGTGCCACCAGTTGTTTTCAGCTACATATCCCATTGGGCTGACATTTTCTATGAAAGTTTTTCTTCCCCAAACTCATTTTTAAAAAATACTATTTAGCCATTTCCAAGGAAAAACAGGCTCAGGAAAGACTTATTTGTCAGTTTTTAATGTATTTTACTATTTCTGTACAAATCTTAGGGCTATCTGTTTGGAGCAAATACTTTAAGTACATCCAGTATGCGACAGGCTCAAAGATGCGCCATTCCATATCTTTACGACAATTTACACAAATTCAGCTACGTTATGAAGTGCAGAAAGTCACACTAGCTCACACAGACAAGAGTTATTAGAAGCCTGCTTATTATCTTCCAAATGTTCAAATGCATTTCTAGCTCCCCCCTCTGGACCATCACATCAACCTACAATAAGCAAAGTATGTTTGTTAAAAAGAAAAACAGAAGCCAAAACTATCCTACCTATATGGTCCTAGTCCTATGAGAAATGTTTCACTTCAGTCCTTTCCTACAGCTTTTCCACCTAACCTGCCTATATCCTACAGTGTTTTTAATAGTCCCAAGAAAAAAAAAAAAAAAAACACCAAAAAAAAACCCAACCCAAAAGATTATGGAATTTTATTTACAAGACTATCACTTTGGTTATACATTAGATATCAATCTCAGCCTAAACAGACAAGAGAGATTTACAAGTAAATAAATCCATGCCTGTTTTCTCATTTATCAAAAAACAAGCTCTTTTTGATGCAGTAAGTAAAAAAGTTACACAAGTTATTTCTGGAAGAGCCGAAAATAAAGTCCCTCAGCTAAACTTTTCCCATTGCCTGTCAAATGGGCACTGGTAAGCACACCATCTGTGTAAAACACTTCCCATTCACAACTTTTTCCTTTCCTAGCTTACTTCTCACTTAGCAGTAAGCAGGCAGAAGCTAGGTACACCACCCATACAAGACAAAGAAGCCCATATTAAATATCTCAGTTCCAAGACTCACCAACACCATTACGTTGTTAACAAAACATCAGCTGAACACACGTTATGCGCTAATGAAACCAAACGTACGTGCAAAAAGCATGGTGTCCTAAAAATAAAAGCTCTCTTGGGAAAGAGCTCTTCAAAGTAATGGTAAACAAAAGGAAGGGAAAAAACCCACGTTAAATTTCAGTGTCATTAAAGATTTCAGGCTTGGTTAAGGCTGGGGGGTGTCATATTATTGACTAAGGCAGCAATGAACAGCCTTGCTGTGAAGGAACGTGAAGCTCATGGTAAGCGGGGAGCTTTACCAGGAGCCAAGCTGACAGCGTGTAAAAAAATCCAGTGTTGACACAGCACTCTTCAGTAATAATTCTGCTACTGTGAACAGAAGCTGATATTCTGACATTTCAGGGCAGCACACTTATTAAACAAAATCATGAATTTTCTTAATACTTTTTCTACCACATTAATATATGGTGAAAGTGTGGAATAGCATTGGTGCCTACCAAATACGTGATTATTTTTGTCTTAGTTGAGAGTACGCAATTTGGATGAAGTACAAAATTCAAGTACTGTAATAAATCAGGAAGAAACAACAAAATAAATTAATTTCCTTATATTTTCATCTGGAAATAATGCAGATTTGGCGGAAGCTGTCAAAATGTTGCAGCTTTTTATTACCTCTCCACTGCCACACTTGCACTGCTGATTACCCACATAAGCATAGTTTCCTCATGAAGTTAAATCTGTTATTTTATCTAATATTAAACAAAAAGGTACTGCAAAGAAATCAGTTTAACACAACAGTCAGTTTAACACATTTCTACAGCTTCTAACAGGAGTCAAGAACTGTGAACATTTTCAACAGCAGTCAAATCAAAATGCTTAATCTAATTTCCCTGTTATTACTCTAAAAGGGGTTCAGCTACTTGTCAGAATCAACGCAGTCAATAACTAAATACTAAAAAGCTCCCTGAAAAGCAGTAATTGATTGTGGCTTGTTTTCTTTTTGGGGAAAAAAAATAAAGTATTGTTGAAAACTACCACCTACTACAAACTCTGGAGTTTGTCTTTCACAGATTGCTTTTAAAGACAAGGCAGGTTGAAGATGACAACTTTAAACAATCTCCTAATGGTTATATAGCTTATTTAAAAGCAAGGCCAGCACCAAACATTCACCATTGAACAACCTCATTTTTAGCTTTAATAGTAAAGAGCACCATCACAACAGAACAGTTAACATGTTCAAGTGAAAAAAAAAAAAAAATCACATAAGGAAAAAGAAGTTACTGTTTCTAAGCATTTTGATGAAAAGTAAATTCTAGTTAGCATTTACCAAAAAAAGGTGCCTATTAGCGACAGTGTTTTAATCTTCAGGCAGCAGACCTTTCAGAATGTAATAAAGTCTCCAGAAGTTCATTTATTAGACTCCAACATCTGCTTCACTTAGTCTGGGAGGGGACAGGAAAGTGGATTTTTTGTAGCAGTTCCACAAAAGGACTGACATAAGCCCACCACTGGGCTTGCATTCTTCTCAGTGGGTTGTTTTCTTTTAAAAAAAAAAAGGTTGGAAATATTTGGCATTATGCAGTCTGGAATGTAATATGTTTTAAGCTCTAAAGAACTCCAAAGGGAATTACAGTAGTGGACTAATAAACGCCTTTTAAAGAAGCCGTCCAATTAAGGACTGCTACTCCTTACCTATACCTATGAGATGCAAGCAGGCGGTTTAAAAAGTTAAATTGTTGTAAGGTATATGGACATTAATTTAAAGTTCAAAACCAATTCAATTACACCTATCCAGTATGAGATACTTATCAGATGTTGGCACGGGACAAAGAAATTGGGTGGATTTCTTCCCCCCTCCCCCCCAAAAAACCCTGTTTTATATTTAAACTTAGCCACAGAATTCAAGCCAGTTTAAACACTGTTACTGATGCCAGTTCATTGCGCAAACACAACTCGCATAGGAATTCCCTTCAGGTTTGCAAAAAACAATTCCCACCTTTACAATTTTGCAATTATGATAGAACTTTCTACTACAGGAGCCCAAATACACAACAGATTTTTTTGAAGGCAGTAAGATACAAGAGAAAAGAAAGCACTGAACTACTCCAGTCTTTACAGATTCTACTTTTATTTGCGAGTGACCTTACACTACTTATTTACCAACAGATGCTAAATACACCAAGATGGTAAATAGAAGGTAAAATGTAAGTTAGGCAAGTCTACAGAATTCAAGAGCTAGCAAAACCACACTTGGCTCAACATGAGAATATTTTTCTGTTGCATTCCCACTAGTGTTGCCATATAATGCTATGATGTGGGTCTTTTTCTGCTTTTTATTCTGATGTTAGGCATCCAAAACACTATTTCGCAGTTTCAAAAGAAACATGTAGTCTATTTGATAGCAAGATTTGATAAAGTTAAAGGAATTTTTGTTTCTCTGAACTGATGATTAAAAAAAAATCTCTTTTGAAAACTTGATTATAGGGATGCCTTCAACTAGAAAAACACAGGTGCAGACAGCAAGTGTCTCTCTCACAGAAACAAGCAGCACACAAGATTCAACGACCTATATTTATGAAGTGCTTGCTAAACCTATAAATAAACATGGTTTAGAGTCTGGTAGATAGTACACTTCTTACTAGAGAGAAAAATCAGTGCTTTGCAAGGTAGAATACTGCAAACTTTTATCGTAAACAAACACTGAAAGAATGCCTTTCCGTTCGCAAAGACTCTCTAAGACCAAGTGAATTTAACTGCACATATCTTTGCAGATGCTGTTCTTTTGAAGGGAGAGCATTGTTCTGCTTTATCTTGGAAACAACTTCACAATCCCATCTCAGGTTTAAGCCTGATCACAGTGACTGTGACTGCAGTGTCATTCTTGCCAAGACTTGGACCTAAAGACCCTCTCATTTTCAGCTAACACTGAAAATATTCAATTAGTAAGCTTAAGTAAAAATGATCACAATTTTCATGGTATGTAAAGGTTTCTAAATGTATCTGCAAATGCATTTAAAGAAACAGTTAATTTCTGGGGAAAAAAAAAGGTTAGTATATTATTAAGTATAATTAAAGCGTCTAGCACAAGTTTTAGTCAAGTTACAGTGGACAAAATTTTAAATACTACATTAAAAAGGGTCTTAAAAATAAAAATCCAAAGTACACACATCTTCTCTGGGAAAATCCATAAACCTAAGTGGAACAGTGAGAGACCAGCTCATTTGGCATTGTACATGAATTTTAAATCAAATCAATAAAAGCTATGAAGATAGCTGCAGTCTATAATCAAAAAGCTTATTATGACTGTTTTCCTACAGAAAAAAAAAATCCCCTTTCAAATACAGTGTAACAAGAAGGATATTTCAGTTGCAGCTGTGAGGTGCGCTCCCATTTGTTATTTATTAAAAGCATAATGAGAATGGTAAATTATTTATCCTTCTTTGCTGACTAGGTAACATTAACCAAGCACAGCAGAAGAATGACTGCCAAGACACAAATACAGAAGGCCTGACTTTAACTCTCCCCAGAACTCATTAAACAGACCTATAACAAAACCAATAAAAATATAAAAGCAACAAGACCTCAGGTTTTGCCCTGTATTTTATACAAAATATGCAAATATTTGAACAGATGGTAGCCGCCAATACATGCTTCTAGACTGAATAACCTTACCTCTGCTTCGAAAGAGAAGCTGATAATTTCACAGTTACGGCAAGACTGTGGAAGATTAATTATTGTAGCTATCTAGATCACTGGTTTCGAGACTTCCTAAGAACACGCTCACAAACGAACACGGCGAGCAGATCAAGCAGTATAAAGCTTAGCACGCTACCTGTGAACAAAACAGACACCACGCTCAACGCGATGAAAGCACTGTTGCTTTTTGTCAGCGAGAGGAGCACCGAGGGCATCCTCATGGACTTGCGGCCACTCGACGTTCTCCCACTCCCAGACTCTCAGGGAAGTAGCGGGGCATCGGCAGCGCCCAGGCAGCACGAATTTCCGCGCAGGTCATCACCTGCAAGCAACTCCTCACCAGAATTCCCTTTCTGCGCCTTATTCTGTAACGTAACCGCGTTACGAAATGAAGCTTGACTGAAATCCCTACTACGGCTTACAAGGCTGCTTACCGGCGACCAGGCGTTAACCTCGATATTGCTCCAAGACCTCAAAGCAGGCGGGAACGCCACAGGCAGCAGTCCCACAAAGCAGAACCCCCTCCCCTCCGCTCCCGTCTCCAACCGCGCCGGCGCCCCTCGGCACCGCCGCCCCCCCGGCCTGGGCGAAGTTTGTGAACCCACCGGCCTGCCCTGCCCTTTCCCCGCCGCACACCTCCCGCCCCGCCGGCCGAGAGGTTTGCGAGCGGAGGAGAAGATTTCAGCACCAGCTCAGCCGCGTCTCGCAAGGCCCCTCTCCTCACTTGAGGCATCCCCGCCCGGGCGCCCTGCCCCACCGGCCCCACGACGCCTCGGAAGTGGCGGCCGGGGGGGGGGGGGNCTCTGGCAGTTCGCACTCCTGCTCTTCTCAGGCTGCCCCGCGCTGCCCGAGCGTTGAGGAGGCAGGCGGTGCGAGGCCTGGCGCCAGGGCGAGGAGCACCGCTCGGCCCTGGCGGGGCGGGAGTGAGGGGCCCCGCCGGAGGGGAGGGGAGGGGAGGGGAGGGCGGCCGCCAGGCCGGCGAACCGGGCAGAGGCCGTGGCCCTCCGGAGGCCGGGTGCCACCCCAGGCGCCGGGGTGCGAGGTCAGCCAGAGCGGCCTCCTCTCAGTGGTGGGTGGCGGTGGTGCCTAGGCCTCGCTGCCGGCCCTCAAGGCACCCGCCGGTGAGCCAAAATACTTCTGAGGGACGGTCTCGGGGAGGCTTTTCCCTTCGCTCTCCCGGTAGTCAGCCCCGCTGCCAACGGGCGGTTGGGTTTCAGGGGCCAGGAGGGCTGGCAAGAGGAGGCCCGAGGGCAGGCAGATGCGTTACGCAGCCGGGGCGCCTGGGCCAGGGGCAGCCTCCATCCCTCCGCTACAAGCGGCGCCAGGGCGGCCTGCGCTGAACGTTCTGACCACAAAATGCCGTTAGGTTGTTTCCACAGGGCCCGGCTGGAAAGGTACCAGAGGCTCACGGCTGACACAGCGCAGGGCACGAGCGCTGTCAGGCACCACGTTTGACGAGAAGGGAGGCTGCAAATGCTCATGGCTTCGTGGGAGATGAGCCGACATTTCTGTGCCTCCGCTCATCACCTGGAAGAAAGGGTTAAAACACTGCTTCTGTTGGAGGGTGGGTGAGGACAAGGCTATTTAAGCCTGAATGTTTTGCTACTGTGAAAAACACAAGTAAGTTAATAATTCTGTATGTAATGGTGTACAGCAACAAAGGCACAGGATTACACAATTAAAAATGAGAAAATGAGACTTACGGCAGATCATTAGCCAGTGATTTTCACTCATGGGGCATGCACTGGCCCAAATCAGGTGCCGAGCCTGCCTAATGGATGTAATAATTAAAGTCTGAGCTGTAATTTATTTGCACAAGACTTGTGAAATAAGGCCACATAGAGAGCTAAAATAGGGTTCACCTGCTAAAAAGATGTGATTTTCCAGCTCTGCTAGTTTGTCCAACAAAGAGATACTACGACTATCTCTCATCTTGGCTTGCCTATATCTTTAAGCCATCATCGCTGCCACCCCTACACAACCAGGGAAGTTCAGGCAATTTTCCAGCTTTTCAGAGGTTAACACACAGCCTTCACTTTTTTTCCTTTTGAAGTCCTGGTGTGTAGTGTTTTGTGTTTTCTATGTCTTTAAAAGCAGTAGGCAAAATGTTGGAAAGCTACTGTAAACAAGACTCCATTTTAGCACTGGTCTGAATAGGTTGCCAAAAAATATTCTTCACATGTCAGCAGTCTTGGCTGGACAATGTACTTTCATCGTTGTTAGTGCAGCTGAACTGAAGCATGTGCTGCAATGGTGAGGAACTTCTGCAAAAGACTAATGTAAATAAGATCTTGTCCCATTCATCAGTTAAGGAATCTAGGCCACATTCCAGTCGATAATTGAAACGTCAATTATCTTGACAGCTTTCCACCAAATGGGAAAGAATCTTGTTTGGCCAGTCCTGCAGGACATAGCCGCAGACAAATAATGTTCTCTGTGGCACATTCACCATAGTATCCACCAAGCAAGAAGTTCATTTAGGGCAAATAAATATATGAAGGAGAATGTCAAAAAGAGGAAGGTATCAATGCCATTCATCATAAAGTAAATATATTACCTATAAATAGTAATATCTTCTAAAATCCTTTTCAGCATGTAACTCTACACTGACTACAAGGGGGCTCAAGCAACAAAAATGGCTACAGAAAATCATGATCCACAGCTTTTCTGGAAGCAATCTGAAAGCCAAGAAACCAAGCGGTACAGGAGGTGGAGCATTCAAATAGCTGTATGATTTGAAGTTTGTTTGTGAAAAGCCTCATAGAACAGAGATGTTCAGTTTGAAGAGCTCTGACCTTTAAAATTATTTAATTTGCTAATATTGACATGCAATAGAACCCAGGCAGTGCTATCAGAGTACAGGTTTGCCAAATTAGAAGATGCATGAGAAAGTTCATTAAAAACATGATTGCAAGAAAGACATGATAAGTGGAATCAGAAGTTGACAACAATGTATGAAGACATGGAGTCTGACAAGAGTCTATAATTAGGATCTGTAATCCTATAGTTCTTAATCCTGTACAACAACTGTACTTGGCATGACAATCTGCTGTCTTAACCAGATTAGACATCTTGCATTTCAAGAAATAAAAGCAATACAGTTCCAAAGACATTTCACTGTGCTAAAATTAATCACCAACAGATTTATTTTGTCAAAGTACTCCTGTATTTTGCTGTATGTAATACTTTAAGAGTCAGGCAGTGACAAACCACAGAAAATATAACTTGCATGGTTAAAATTAAAAGTTGAAACACTTTGGATTAAATCCAGAGACATAAATAAGAGAAGTAAGCATTTTTTTTTAATCAGTTTTAAAGAGTACTTTTATCCAACCCTTGGTTTCCTCCCGAGCTGCACATCAGACCAGGGCTACTCCTCCAGGCATCAGGAGCTGAGAACCAAGGGTAACCCCACCAATAAGGGCACAGTCAAGACCAGGGCTAGACTAGTGATAGCAACAGGCTTTGTCATACACCTAGTGGCCATCACACAAGGCGAGTTGTCAAATCAAGTCCAGGATCTATACAGGAAGTCTTCTCAGGAAGAGCAAGAAAGAAAAATAAGGACCTATAGGTAGACCTACACCTATAATAAAGGTTTGAGGCTCATCCAAGGAGGGAGCAACCAAGACAGTCTCACACAAGACACAGCACAGGCAAATCCTGGTGGCCTGGGCCTGAGCTTAAATGGAGCCGGGGAGTCCCTTCCCACTAGGGGAAGAAGGTGCCTGAGTAGGGGTCTCAGATGAGGCTGATCAGGGCAATTAAGGCCATTTAGTGCCCTTAGGTCGCTGGCAATCAGGAGCGCTAAAGTCCTTTTAGAAACAAACCCATTCATCGCTATTGTTCTGAATGAGCAAAGCCACTGTTGCCAGTGGAAAGTGATGTACAGTTTACAGCTTTGGTGAAATAACATACGCCATGGGTGCCGTCTCTGATTTAAATAGATGTAAGCTGACAGGACCATTCAGCAAAATGCACAATGTACAAAAATCTGGAGGACGGACTTTGCTGAAACTGCGTTGTTTCCAATGAACACCAGTATTTACTGCTCCCACCAAATCTGTTCACTTGGCTTGTTAAATCAGTTCATCTCTTGCTTTTGAACTCCTCAGTGTGGTTAAGTGCCCCAAATCAGAAGTTCCCACTCTCCAGCTAGATAGAAAGTTGGATAGGTATCTTGGCACAGACTTGGCCACAGCAATCTATATACTAACGACTGACAGTCTCGCTTGCCTAGCTTCTCTCCAGTCATACTGGTGCAAAATGTGGTAAACATCATTGCAAACAGTTCCCTCACTGCACAGAGTCCCCCTGAACTGCACCTCTGTCTGTCCACATCTTCTACGGCATTTGAACCATCCATCTGAGGGACCGTGTCTTCAAATGTGGCTGTATCTTTCACTAATAGTTACAATCCACTGGACCTAAGACATCTGTTTCAGGGAGGTAAAAACACAAGAGACAAAGGTGTTTCACAGAAGGTAGCCCCAGACCATGGCAGTCTTCTCTTTGAAGGCAAGAATGGCTGCAGGACTTATAAAGAAGCCAAGTGCAGCGTTGTTCTTTGATCTGACTTTAATTAAAGTTTCTCATCTATACGCACAAATACCAATGCCAGCTAATCAAATTTTTCCTTCTACAGGTTGGGAGGAATAAAAGAATGAGATGGTTGTTCTCTTTATAGAAGATGTTCAAGTCTGTAGTGGGGGAGGATGTCTCAACAATTTCACAGATAAATAAAGCAGATAAACTTTGAAATCTTATTTTCTACTTGCCTGTGGTACTTCCTACTTGTTTCTTTTAATTTTTTTTTTAATACCAAAGAAACTGTAATTATTATCTCCCTTTCAATGAAGATGTTATAAAACAATAAACTCAAGCAAACCAAAGGATGGATCTATTAATAAAAGTCATACATGCATTACAACCCCCTAGCACAGTGAAAAGAAACAAAGAATGATCAGCTATGTACAAAAAAATGTACAGAGTCTATAAATCTTATTTATTTCAGAGATTTTTCCCCCCTTCCACTAGCTCAGCTGAACCAGTGCTAGCAGTTTTGGGAACCATTTTATAGACAAGAATTCCCCACTCAGGTGTATTTCTTCAACATTTAGCTAAGAGTTTGGAAAGCAAATCTAATTGGTACATTGGCATAAATAAGCACCCAGCTTATGGGAGTCCCAAAACTACAGCTCTTATCTTTTTGCTGCTTTCCCTGGTTCAGCTGATACAATGATAAAACCAGTGAGGTCTGTGTTTTTCTTCAAATCTACCTACCAAAAAAAAACCCCAAAATAGTAGCAAATAGACAGGGTTGATGTTAACTGCTCCTGAAGCTCTTTCTCAAAACTTTCAGTGGTGGAAGACAGCACAGCCTCGCTAAGCAGTGCGTTCCAGTGCCAAACTAATCTTGGAGTTAGAAATATTTTCCAAAGTCTAACCTGATCTCCTTTGGTGCAGTGTAGGACAAGAGGTAATGAGCTTATCTCAGTGGATGCAGGAAGCAACAGTCTTCAGGGTATTTGATAGCATCATCTATCCCCTCCGTTTTCTCAAGAAATAAACACAGTTATTTTAATATTTCCTCAAAGGTGATGGGTTTTGGACCTCCGGTTGTTTTTATTATTCTCTCTGGGCTTCTTCCTGTGGGTCCTCATCTTTGTGGAACAGTGCTCCAGTCTGGGCACAGCACTCCAGCTGAGGTCTGACCAGCACTGGCTTTAACATATCACACACCTGCTTATACATCCCAGCAAAGATCCTTTGCTTTTTTTCTTATGGCAGCAGAATGCTGCTTAACCAGTCTTTGGCCCAACTTGTGTGTGACTTCACTTGTGAACTTTCTTCTATGTCCATTGATTCTCACTGAATTCTAATCTTCTTCTGAAAAAAAATGTTTATGGCCCATCATATCTTGCAAATTTGAGAAGTGCACTCCCTATTCTGTCAGCCAAACCATCAACTAATTATCAGAACCAGAATGATCCTCTGAGATGAGATGCTTTACTTTAACAATTAGCAGTCCAAAACCATGGTTTGAGCAGGGTTTTCATATCAGTCTTGTATTGTTTTTGCGGTAGTTTATGCTAGACAGTGTGTCCCTCCCTTTTTTATGAGATGTCTTAGGAAGAAATATCAAAAGCCTTACCAAACTCTATCTATATCACGTATATTGATTCTTTTCTATTTGTCTTGGAATGACTCAAATGATGTGCTCAAATCATGCAACAAATCTGTGGCAGCATCAAAACCTCAAACCACTTCATAGTCCTCTCCTCTTTAGACTTGTCAATGCACTAAATCAGTGTTAGAAACAAGAGCTTAAAATGATGTCTAAAAGGTGAGTGCTCATTAAAGCCCTGTATTCCTTAATTAAGTCAAGGTTTCAATTAAAAAAAAAAATTAGGGAATAAATTCCTTTTATACACAGCATATGTCTATATACAACTTGCAGAACTCATTGGCAGAGTATAAGAAGAATAGCAAATTCTTTACAGTGTTTAAAAAGAACCCCAACCTTTATATGACTACACAGAATACAGCCTAATCAGGGAAGATACAATTGAATAAAGAATATAAATTCTCTATTAACTATTAAATGACAACTATTAAATAACAAGGGTTAAAAAGAAATTTTCCCTTCGAACACATTAGTTTACAATTGTCCACTTTGACTGTAAGACTAATTCTGCAAACAAGCTGCCCAACTAGGCAGATTCTGCTGTTGCATATAAAAAAAAAAATGCTTCTAGGTTTTTTGATGGTACTTATAAATGTAACTTAATACTAAAGCAGAAGAACCCAAAAAAAACCACCATAGCCCCATACCGGTTACTGTGAAGAAAAATAACTCCACCCCAGCCAAAACCAGCACACCTTACCAACTTCTGTAAAGACTGACATGTGGGTTTGTTTATCTTTAGAAGCATGCCAGGGACAGATCCAGAGTGAGATTAAAAATAGTACAACATGTTCATCCCTAGTTGGAAGATGGCAGAGATGCCAAACCTGAACTCAGAAATCAGAAAATAAAAACACAAAATATATTTTCACCTGAAAATTAACCCCCCAAAAGCCAAACAAACTTTGTAGCCTTGACAAATCTATAGTTAAAGCTCAAGAATCCTTTTACCTGATGAGACTCCAAAAATAGCTCCACCAAATACTCTGAATAATAACAGTGAAAAGCATAGAAGATTCAGGAATTGTATGTTTTATTCACAATTCTGCTTTGGGCCTCGGTACCCTCCCTGTGCCTTAATTTATCCATCTCTCAACTGAAATTCATAAGATTTCTTCCTCCTTCCCCATAACGTGGTCATGTGATAAAGTTTAATGAATTTCTCAAAGGTCTTCATTCTTTCAGACCAAAGTTGCTATAAAAATGGAAGATGTGGCTTTAAAGGACTAATTTTTCTTCATTTTTGCTCGATGACACAGAGATTCAAAAGCAGACTTCCATCAAGGCTGCCAGTTATTGCTACGTTCTGCTCTGTGAGGTAAAGTTGGTCTTATGGAAAAGTTTTTGCAGGTACCAACCATTTCCCTATCTGATAGAAATACTGTTTTATTCATCTTCTGCCTAGCGTTACCTAGTTGGTATGGACATCACTCCAGTGGGCATAGGAATGCCTCCCAGTACAAATAAGGATGCATTATTAACTCTAATACAAACAAATGCTTTTGGTATTCTTAGAAACATTCTGATGTGAGAAAAGATCCCTCGTTCTGAAATCTGACTCCCTAAGAAGTGCAGGAGGTTAAGATACATTATAAAGCACAGAGTATCAACCATCAGTACTCTTTAATGTCCACTACAATACAAAATTCTGTTAGCATAGTTTCTTCATTAAAAAAGAAAAGAAATTAGAGGTTTCTGGGATCCCACATGTACAAAAGGATGATTATGCAAATGGCTGTGCAATCAGCTGTGCTTTTAGGCAAGAAAGGAAATTATCTAATATCGAATGCTTGACGCTGTGCAAGACGTTTTGGAACCCTGGTCATCTTGTGAAGCAGAATGACAAGAGACTTCAGAAGAGCCAGTCCTTAGAGCAAAATCAAGCACCTCTCCTTCTGCCATTGCCCTCTTGACCATTTAGCTTCCACTTAAGTTGGAGCTATGTTGGCATATATTAACTAATCCACCCAGGCCATTTCAGAAGAACAAGATAAGTAGCACTTTGGAGAGGCAGGTCTTAAGTCAAGAGAAAGCTGTCGCAGTGAATCCAGGTGTTGGCTTTTGAGCCCGGTTCCTGGTCACCTTATTCCTGGTTGCTTTGTTGATCCCATCTTCCGTCGGACAAGTCCCATGCCGTGACATCAATTTGCCTTTGTGTGTCTGTGCCTCCTGGCAGTAAAAGGATTGTTGAGGCTGATAATAGTCATGGTAATAATAATATTTCTAATACCAAACTCAGCACTACTGCATAACAAATGATGTTTATTTCATTACAAGGAAGTTGCAAAGCAAAGTGTTTCTGAATACAGTTTTAGAGTACTTGGAGAATTAATCTGTCAGGGCAAGGCTTTATCCTGCAGACAAAGTCATTTGTAATCCTCTGAAGTATTCTATCATGTGACTTCCAGAGATATAAGAGCCTCCTTTAAAGTATATTTCCACAACCCGCACTGAGTGATGCTAAGTACAGTGGTATCTCTCTCACTAGATTAACTTTTAATTATTGCAGTTTCTTTCATGAAAGAGACTGTGAGATATCACAGCAGCTCTCTACACATTCATTCTATGGGCAGAGGACGTTTTATGTTAATTTGCTCATCTGTTAAATAGAAGAATTCCAGCAGCAAGTGACAGTAAGTAGAAAAATAAAGCAAAACTCAATATATTCTCGCCTGAGAAAATCTGACACCAGCTTGTTTAATACTGCCCTTTTCCCAGCATTTTAATTATTCACTTCTTTTCCATAAGAAAATTCTTTCATGTTGTTCAGACCACTTTAGCCTAGTTATTATAGCATTTCTTTGGATATTGGCATTATGCGTTGTTGTTACAGATACTGAAGTGTTTGCTTGAAGCTTCCCTAGCACAGAATAGAAATGGGCACAAAAATCAAGACGAAAGAGGAGCAGGAAGCACAAATGAATGAAATAACTTGTATTGGATGGATTTCTACCATCTGTTGCGCTGCACTGTCTTGTTAAGCACCCGTGGATGATATTAGCAGAAACCTGTCTAGTTACACAGCACTAAAATGTTTTTGTCTCTGTGCGATTCGTATGTGTCCAAAGCACATCAAGAGAACATGAATGCAAAATACACCACTAGCAGTGATCATTAGTAGAGCTGCAAATACAGAGGAACTCCTGCAAACTATTTTTGTAGATGAGACCTCTGAAATTCTTGCCTACCACATACACTTGTAAAACAGAATAACCTCTTTTGCTCCTATTTGATGATGATGCAACATTTGCTAAGCATGTCCATTAGGAAAGGTCAGAAAAAGGACAAGAGGGGATAAAATTGAACTATTTAGTGCAAATGTGAAATACTATTTTGCATGCTTCGCAAATCCATCCTTTTTTGGTAACATTTTAGGAACACAGTGTATACAAACAGAATTTCTGCATGCTTTCTGCAGTAGGACACCTGTTAAAGATCATTGCATGTGATACCAAAGGTGTGAATATCTTAAAGTATTACTTCCTTAGCATGTCTTGAAGAGATCTTCATTCAGATTAATAGTCCATAATAAGACTCAATAGAGATTTTAAATGGTCTCAAAGATCTGCAAAATCATTTCTTAAATACAAAGGTGAAAAAATTATGTACCTATAATATATACCTATAAACCTATATATAATGTATAGGTTTATAGTATAAAAAGCACTGGAATTCTAGCAACAGTTTGCAGGTCCTTGCTCATTATTATGAGATTTTAAGAATTTGCTATAAAACTTCATTTGCTCCAATGGACTCAGTTATGTTTAAAAATCTAATAAATCGTCATAATTATCCATACATCTTATGGCAGAAACAGTCACATAGCAGAGGGGCAGCAATACAAAGACAAATCCTTACAGAAATTTCTTTTTTCCCCTTCAAAAATATATATTTATTTCCTCTATTATGTTGTACACCTCAGCTTCCTATTAGCGAGTTAATCAGTTGGCACCCTTTTTGAATGAGCTTCTCCACTCAACAGTGTATTAAAGTGCTAGGAGATCACTCAGATTGACCAAGTGGCTCTTTGTAGCATAGATTTGCTCATTCAACAAATTCAGCAGAAAGAGAGGGTTACGAGAAACTACGAGAGAGGAGTTCCAGTTCTTAATAATAGGTCACAGGCTGCAAGTCTTTCTGTTCTTCAGAGTCTGTTCCCAAGCCCAGTGTTTGATGGAGTAGTCTCTACCATACCAGCTTGGAAGAAATCTTCAGAATTATTAAAAAAATTATTTCTCTTGAATCTCTGGCTTGTTCCTTGATAAGTCCAGGCAGAAAATGCTCCAGAAAACCCGTGTCCCCTTTCCTGTCAAATTGCCCAAGGCTGCCTTGCCCAGCTAATGCCTACTGGCCCAACACAGTGTATCTATCCCAACCTTGTTGAAAGCTCATTAGTGATGAGCAGCATGCAGCAACGGGGATTTATTGCTAGGCAAGTTGGAGGGAGGCTGCATGAAAGAGCTGTGCTCTGGAGGGTGATTTGCCATAAGGGAGCAACCCCACCAACATCGACTGGTCACTGCTGCTACCTGGGAGGAGGCCGGGAGATCAGCGGTGTCCACGAAACTGCTCCCTTCATCCCTCTGTCTGCCAGCTCCATCTCTTCTCCCCAAAGAGGCTGTTGGGCACCCTGCTTCCACTGCCACCGCAGCCATGTTGTCTCTGGCCACTGGCATGCGGTGGCCAAGAACTGGGGGGAGGAGGAGGAGGACGCAGGACAGTTGTGCCCGGTGTCTCTCCATCCCCAGTGCTGTAACACCCCTGTGAGACTGCAGCCCAGCGGTGGAGGGGCAGAGGAACAGATGCCACAGGTCTCCCTTCGCCCCAGTGCAAAGCTGTGTCTCTGCTTAGCTGTGTGCTCACTGCAGCGATGTCCTGCACACGGCTTCCTTGCCATCAGCCCTCTCAAAGCTCCAGCAGATATTTCTTATACGGCAGGACTGTCACGGCTGTGTCAACATCACACGGAAGCAAAGGAGTGTGACTGTCGTTAACCAATATTTTCTTAGTCCTTAGCCTTAGCTGGCATTTTTGTCAGAGGTTGGGAAAAGCATTTGCTGCTGTTTTCTTCTTCCCGAGTCCCCGCCTTTATCCTCTGCCTCTAAAGCTCTGCTTCTAATGTTTAGAAAAGAAGGATTTTTGCAGAGCTCTGCAGCTAGTCCTTACCGAACCGCAGATTTTACTGTGATGGGTTTCACAGCCCTTCTGTAATAAATTAGCTTTTTGAGCCCACCACCAATGTATTGTTAATGTCCTGGATTCAAAAGATCAATATAAAGCTAAACTGAAGACCTGAATGAAAATGTAAGACTGCCTTAAAATTTACAGTAAAGGTCTCCGCTTCACTCATGCTAACACAGGTGTTGGCATCAGCTAGAAAAGGTAGTAACTGGGGATGTTGCAGTAACAGTTACAAACTATCATTCTCTCTCCCCCTTCCCTCCACATTCAGGTGAACCCAAGCAACCTGTGGGTTTGGGCAGCTTAAAATGGGAGGACAATTAGCTGGGAAGGGATGCACCCAGCCAAGTCAGCAGGTGCAGTATAGCCATGCAGCAGCCTCTGTTAGCAAGGGCTCTACACCAGTCAAGTCTGCTTCTCTTGGGGAGGGAGGAAATGGAGGAGAGATGAAAACATCGCCTGTCTTTGGGAAAAATCCAGCAAGGACTTAGGAGCACCTTAGTGACAAAAAGAGTATTTCCTACAGAACTGGTCACAATGGAGCTACGTGGCTGGAAACCTGTATTTATTTCCGCCTCTGAACACCCAGGAGCTCTAAATCTCACATATTCTGCAAAACAGCTCAGAGCCAGTGGAGCAATCTCAGCCGCTTCAGTCTGCAGGAAGACCAAAGAGCCTCCAGGAAAACCACCTGATACCCACTGTCTGACACACAGAGGTGCTATTATTTACTGCTTAGCAAGACCAGCAAACAATTATACTCAGCAAAGAAAAATGTTTTAGGTCTAAGTAATTATTTTAGCAGTGACCTTAAAATATCCCTGTTGTTAGGAGTTTTCCTTTGCAGAGGGCAGTGACTGTAAAAGGATCAGGCAGCATGTTTCTTCATGCCAAGTCACTGAATGCTAAAATGATTTGTCATCTTTCGCCACAGGCCCCTGCCTGACACACACATGCCACAGTCTAACATCTCCTCTGCTTGACATCAAAGTGTCTTCCTTCTGCCACTGCCAACGAGAAGAAAAGCAAATGATGGCAGCCACTCATTTTCTTTCCAAGAGAGTTTTAATTAAATAAGTGGTCTCAAATAGCTTAATGGGACCAAGGCAGGGGGAAAAAAACTTTCATCATAAAATGTATTAAATGTATAAATCTTGCTTACTCTCTTCCCCTGCAATTTTATTTACTTCACAGTCGCATTATGTCATTCTCCGTAGAGATTTATAGCAATGTTATATGACATCTCGTGGGTTTTCACAGTCTATCACCTTTTACAGCTCCCTCTTAATGCTGGGGGCCATAAAAGGCAGAGTTCATCTCATTTTACAAAGGGGAAGGGGGGCAGAAGTCCTGGGAAGATCCTCCAGGAGCAGAAAGGCTTTCACATGCTGAAATGTACTGTCGTAAATAGGTTCATTGAGTCTAACCATAACAGCAACTCTACCTATTTGGAGGAATGGGTGGTTTCTACAGCATATCCTGAAATCCTAATTTCCCAATTTCAATCAGCAATGAAGCAAAGTTGTGCTCCAGGGTAGGACTGAGGTGCAGCTGAGGCACTTTCCCAAGTTTGATGGGGTTGCCTCCGGTCTTCCCGTTCAGATGTAGTCAGTGCTATTCACTGATGTGTCTTCGCAGGGCTGGCTCAAAGAGATCACTCTTTTCAAAAGAAGTCTCAGAGAAAAATGCTCCCTTCTTGTCCGTCCCGTTTTGGGGACGAGAAATAAAATGTAGAAAACTGGAGGTGCCAGCCAAACCGTCGCAAGATTCTTCATTCAAATGAAAGGGGTCCTTTGGATGGCAAGTGGTGTTATAATTATAGACTAGAAAAGAGCAAGATCAGCAGCTGCTGCTGCTGCTGCTGCTTGCGTTTGTTCCCTCTGTAACTGACAGGACAGAGTACTTGGCAAAAACAGACTTCCAGAAGTGGAAAGACATTTTAACCCCTGTTCTTGTCAGTCCACTCCTCCTGGGGCTCGGCAGCAGCAACCCCTTGCTTCAGGTTAAGGGAAGAGCAAGGTGACTATTGCAGACCTGAAGGGGACTTTGTTTGGGACGTCTGAGGAAGAGCAAGGGTCCGGGATCTGCCTTCAGGCTTGGATTGCCGAGTCAAAATAGCAGGTCAGTGGATATAGCGTGAGCTTAATATGCTTTTATAGTTGGCTTAACTCAAATCTCTCTCACTCACTTTCTCTACTATGCCATAAGCCAAGAAATAAGGTGATACAATGACAAGGGGTAGGTCTGTGCAGACCTGTATTTATTTATATTCTGTAATGTGCCTTTCATGGTCAGTTAGGAAACCTGATGGCTGTTATTTTTTACTGTGGTTTCTCTCTGAATCCTAATGCATCCTGAAATTCTCAGCCAGGCAAAAATCCAATTAACAGTTGGGCTCAATATTAGTAGGGGGGAAAAAAAATCTTTTATTTTTAGGTGTTTACGCCTAAAGGCTTCTGATGATCTTAGCAAAAGTGGAGTAATATGTAACTCACATTTCAGCCTGTGCTTGAGAAAGTTTCGGAGAGGGAACAAACACTGAACAAAAGGAAAAGCAGCATCATAGGTATAAGCCAAAGTCTCTACAGGTGTAAAAAGTGCATAACTTGTGTTATGTCCTCAAAACTCACAAATCCATACCAGCAGAAAGCCTAGCCCTACATCTGCTAATGAAGTTAAGGGCAACACGATTAATAGGAAAGTCTCTCATGGCACCAGTGCCTGTGGTATCTAATCTAACTCTCTGTCCTCCTTTGGCCCCAGCCAAAACAGCACTCAGGCAGGAATGTGCTGGGGGGCATCGCTATGCTTTGCTCTTCCTGTCCATCTCAGTTTTAGCTTTTTAATTTCCTGTGACCATGAGTAATGTTGGAAGGACTCTCAGTCAACAAGCTGCCCATGAACCGAGGGCTTGGGACCACCGTGCAAGAACCAGACCCAACTCAAGGCTTTATGCCAAAATTCCCGCTGGTGGGTGGGCTGTACCCAAGTGGTTATAGTTTTTCCCAGAGAAGAAAACACAACTGCAGGTTTAAATCTGTGTTTGCTATGTTGTGAAATCTAATCAGACAGACACATAGCTGTCTTTCATAGCTTCATATAGTCTAAAGGGATCTTAGCTCACCTAATCTGACCCAATGTATATTTTAAGATATTACATTATATTACCCTAAAGTTCCTATATGAACTCAATGATAAATGTTCAATAAAGCATCTGCTTAGTGGGAAATTGAAATACAGTGCATCACAGGCAAGGCAGGGCAAGGAAACCAAGGCACCAAAGCCTGAAAATGTTGTAACAGCCCCACTTTGCCGCAGTCCAAAGGCAGAAAGAAAAAGCTGTGAGCGTCCAGTGCCTCACAAGCTAATGTGAAGAGTTTCTATTCAGAGCCAAGGGCATCGAGTAAAGTGTTAAGAGAGATGGCTGGAATCTGATTAAGTGAAATATAGTTGCTTGAATCAAGCAGGCAAATTGCACTTCATGGAGAAAACTCTCCTCTGCCAGTCTAATGGGGGCAAGGGGGAAAATTCTTAATCCTGAATCCTATTGTCATTACAGCTCTGTAGTTGTGGCCAAAACCCATTCACTAGGCCCTGCAAGACAGAATTTGCTGCAGCTCCATAGAGGAGGTGGACCCATTTTGTCCAGCTCAGCTACTGGCCAGTTTCTGGCACTGTCCAGTCACTGATGCCTGGGGGGACAACTCCTGAACCCTCTACACAGAAACTGAGAGCCATGGATTTGACACTAATCACTGCCTTCCTGCAGAGCTGCAGGTGCTGTGAGGGTGCTACAAGGAATCATGTTCCCTCCATGGCCCATGACAGAAGGGACTGGATAGAAAGTTTCGCAGATGCCCAGATACCAGGGGAGACAAGGAGAGCCAATCAGCCCCAACCCTGTATGTCCCAGCTATGTGAATTCTTCCTGGACATCAACTTTTCTCCAACTATATGCTTTCGTCTTAAAGATCCTAAACCACAGGGTGTTTATCCAGTCCCCCGTTCTGATATTTGGTTTCCCTCACAGTTAGCAATTTATGTTTTACTTCAGACTGCATTTGTCTGACTTCATCTTCTAATCATTGCACTGTGTTGCACTGGGGGTCTGGGTTCCCGCCAGGCTATAAGCCCTCACATTATCAGATATCTTTTCTAGGTCTAAGTCCCTACACGCAGGCAGTCCCACTGGAGGTTTCCGTTACAAGTGGGATGTTAGTGGGGAGATAGAGGCACACTGCTTCATGATATGGCTTGAACACACATACTCCCAGCATCAGTGGGCAAGAACTAAAGCCTATGGCGATCCCAGGAAACTCGGTGTATTGTTAAGAGTATTTTTTTGCCCCATTCCTCCCTTATAGCTGAGCCACAGACTTATCCCACTGTTTATAAAGCTCCGTTTCGGCTGAAGAATGGAAATCACTGCTTCCATCTTCTTAAGCCTGACCACAGGCTTTTTAGCAGACAGGACTGCATTTCTGCATGCCAGTCAGACAGTTTGGCTCCTCAATTGAACTTTTTTGAGTTCAACAACGACAGCAAAAAATTTAAAGGCCTGTGCCAAGCCTCAGAAACAGGAAAACTATCATTTGGATACTAAAGAATAAAACCTATGCATCTTAAAAAAAAAAAGTAATAACACAAAAAAAAATCTCCAAGCCTACCCTGGCAAACCCCAAGCAACTGCTCTGCAGATGAGAAGAGACAGTCTGTCAGCAATAGAAGGCTTATGGTGTCTTTCCCCTGCTGATTCCCTTGGTGACTGAAAGAAAAAGTGGCACTTTTAAAGCTGAATTTTAATGGCTTACTTTATGCTCTGCGTCAGAGACACAGCCAAGTTGCATAAAATACTGTCAAGCCATCTATTAACTAGAGGTTCAGATTTTTTTTCTGAAAGTACATGGCCTACAGTGGCATCAAGAAAATATAGACAGGAATTATCTTTATGATACGCAATAACTACCTTGAGGCTTTGTGCTCGTCTTAGTTACTCCCTGTCTTGCATGCTGTACAAAACTGCTTTCACCCACGTTTGGAGTTAGTTTTTTCTGTAAGCACATAAAAGTTCCTGTAGCATCTCCCTATACTGGGTAAGCAAGTAACAAACCCAGTGTAAAATATTTACCTGTATACTTTTAGTACTGCTTTAATTACACTGTGTTGCATGCTGCCTACCTGAATAACCCCTATGGCTTTTTTTTTGCATGGCCATGCAATGCTGAACTATTGATGAGCATGTCTAGCCTCCTGAAATAACAGGGTTCCCCAGCTAATCTCAGCTGCTGTCATAACCGTTAATGAAAGAGGCAGTCTCCAAATCTCATTTGGTTTTAGATGAGTATAATTACCAAAGCCAGCTAAAAATACCGGCTGGGGAGAAAGGTACATTTGTGGAATTTAGCATTACAGCTCCTGCTGGAGTGCTGACGAAGTTTTGAAAAAAAATTTCAAGCAAATTTACTTCCTTTTCTTTGCTCATGCCAGACTGGATCAAAGTGAGAGTAAGCAGAGGCTTCAGAGGTGTAACATGTCCCTGCCGCTGCCACCCAGGCAGGTGGCTGCATTCGGTGCTAGCTGTTGCTTTTGGGTGGTCTTTGAGGTAAAGCCCAAATACAGCCTTACATCAGTCAATCTGCAGGTCTCAGCGGGGCTTGTAACGGCAAGATTTTTATTTCTCTCTCTCTTTCTATACATATAAATACACATAGTATGTATTTATGTATACATACACTATTATATGTGTATATGTGCATGTATATCTATGTATCTATCTACACAAGGGTGCATTCAGGTTAGGATATGCTGTCTAAAATGTTGTTGGTTTCCTGCTTCTCTTCTACTGTTTCTAGGCACAGCCTGCCAGGACGATGACAGTCACTTATTCCAGCAAAGTAGCAAATGCCACTTTCTTTGGATTTCACAGATTACTCCTAAAGTGGAAAGGCAGCATCTACAAATTGCTGTACAGAGAATTTATTGTTTTTGCTACTCTTTACACAGCGATAAGTGTGTTATACAGGTACACTCTTTCCAATTCACATCTCATTGAATGTTATACTGAAGTTTCACACTTCATAGTGTTAGGCTGAATGATGGTTGGGGGGAGGTTACTACATCATATTGTCTTTTCCTTGGACCTTTTCTAATGTCCTTTCCTTTCCATGTTTACTTTAATGTTCCAGAGAAAGCGTGTAGGGTGTAAATAAAATACTGTCTATCATATTCAGCTGATTCTACTTTCAGCCCAGCACTGAGCAACCGTCCTACCGAAGTTAGGCTAAATAAACACCCACAGCTAGCCTATGTTATATAGCTTTCATTGTTCTGACGTCAAGTTGGCAGCAGCGAGTGTGCCTCTCTGCTTTAAATGATAAGTACAGACCTTTTGTTCTACGTGCACAACTGTGTCTTCAGTTGCTCAGTGGTAATTTCTTTAACAACCCTGAAAGGTAACAATTTGTGAGTCAGGTTATATAGTCAGGAAAAGCAAAGTTTTGCTAGGGTGGCATGGCAAACTTTATTTTTAAGCTTGCAGAAGGCCAAGCAAACAGATGGGTTATTACCTGTGTGTCACCTAGCAGCTGGGGGCATTACGTTAGGAGTTGCTTCTTCCACCAAGGTGTGAATTAAACACTGGTGTGAGAGATGCAATGCATCAATTAGTACAATGAAACTTTTAATTGATGACGTGCACTACATGTAAGTATCAAAATCATGATTCAGCTCTTACTGTGATCTGTAATTAGACCTCAGTGTTTGCTTTTTATGTGAAGCAAGGAGAAAATGAGCTTCAGTTTGCCTGTGATTAATCACTGATTTTCCAAAATGTTCGGTAATCTATACCTGTAAACTGAGAAAGAAAATTACAGCATTAATGTATAAAGAAACACCAGTGTCTCACATTTATTTAAATTAATCTACTTTTACTGAAATGTTAGGTAATTAAAGACCATGGTAAATACACCATGGGAAGCTTTCTATATATACTCCAGGTTTTATTGCACAATTGTAAGCAAAACCCATCAAATATTTGTCATGTGTTCCTTTTATATGAAATCAAAGAATAACTGTAATACTCATCTATACAAATAAAAATTTGTTTATATTTAAGCTTATTGTATTTCATTAGATATCTTTTTCCATGAACAGAAGCTGCCATGCTCCACTCATTTTCTATTATCTGGTGAATATTTTCCCCACTGCAAAATAAATACAGTTGTGCTTTTAATCTTGTGGAAAAGAAAAAATTCGTAGGAGTAAGAGTACAAAACCTGATGCAAAATGTAGCATTTTCCAATAAGAGCAATTAGAGATTGGTAACCTTTTGAAATTCAAGCAGACCTGAGCATTTTTATTAAGTAGCCCTCTGAAAAAGGAGAGCAACCTCTACTTGCAGACTTATGGCTTACTATCATCAGTGGTCCATATGACACAGCAAGCTAATTCTCCAGGTGTATTGATCCTAATTAGCAGTGCCAGTGAAATTAGTCATGAGAAAACTGCAAAGACCAGGGAATAATATCATCTTCTCCTCCAGCTCCTTTATTACATGCCAAAAGTGTTCAGTACTTTACCTTTAAGAATTCGCTCGACGACATTAGCCAAGGTTGCTCCCAATTGCACATACCTGATTACTTATACATATTTGCACTTTGTAGCTAGTGCCAGAATATTATGAAAGGACAGCTACATTTTATTTTTGCTGCAGATTTTTTCTTACAGGTAGCCAAAAACGGTTCTTTGAAAAACTATCAATTTACTGTGACAAATATGCTGAACAAATCCCGGTAACTTTTGTGCTTGGTAAGTACTGGTTA
The DNA here is from genome assembly GCA_013400535.1 of Scopus umbretta. Lineage (NCBI taxonomy): Eukaryota > Metazoa > Chordata > Aves > Pelecaniformes > Scopidae > Scopus > Scopus umbretta. Next base: position 30,578 of record VZTL01063948.1, read on the forward strand.
CACATCAAATTATTCTCCAACACTGTCTTTGTTCAGGCATTTTGTGAATGTCCATGCATGGAAACATTTCAGAGCTGAAGGGCATGTGGGAGGTTAGAGGCTCACATAAAAATCATCAGCTTCCAACAGGTCTCCTTAAATTCAAGTTGCTTTTGTCACATCAACATTTATGCTCATGTTCTTAATACACCAACAAAAGAGTAAAGTTTCTATATATATGTGTGTGTGTGTGTGTATATATATAGTGCCCACTAACAGTGATACATTGTGCCTGATCTTTCAAAGCACTAAAGCCACTCAAGGTTTACTATGGAAGTTCATGAGCATGAGACATTTAGCTAGAATAGGCCATGAAGTTGCAGTGTCTAATAAATAATTAGCACTGCTTGCATCCTGGGTTTTGATGTGACTTACTGCATTTATTCTGGGAAACGGAGCAGCTCAGTGATATGAGTAACACTGTGCAAATACATCAAAGTAACCTAAACAGAAATCGTGATAAGCACTGGACTATTTTTTTCCCCCTTCTAACCGCCAGGTTTCTACGTTACTTTGGTGGTGAATCGCTGGTGGAACCAGTTTGTGAACCTGCCGTGGCCAGACCGTCTGATGTTCCTCATCTCTAGCTGCGTCCAGGGCAGAGATGAATATGGGCGCTTGTTAAGGAGGACTCTCATGCGTTATGTGAATTTAACGTCTCTGCTGATCTTTCGCTCCGTGAGCACAGCCGTGTACAAAAGGTTCCCCACCATGGACCACGTGGTAGGAGCAGGTACCGGAGTCTTCCTCCACAAAATTTCTTTCCTTTCCCTCAGAGGTGGGGGCACAGGGAGGGAAGGAGGAGCCAGATTCGTTTTTTCTTTCCTCTTTGGCCCCATGTGTGCCTCATACTAACATATGTCAAAGCTACCACGTTCTTGCCAGTGGCTTGAATGATGTGCCCTTAAGTGTGTGTCTTTAGTGCTCTTAAAGTCTTCATCTAGCGACACTATAAGAAATCAAATGAGTTTGAGACTTTTATGTCGATTTGCTTTCAGACATCATGGAGGCAATAGGCCTGTCCCAAACACACAGGCATATGGAGCAGGTACAACATTCTCCAAAGCGTGAAAGATAATGTAGATGCAATATAGTACGACGCAGTAGGAATGGTGACTTGTTATATGGCATTGCCTTGATGTCTAGGATATAACTTTGTCTCATGTATCAGAGACTGATCTCTGCAGGCACCTCACAAATACAGCTTTATCTCAATTTATTTTAAGTTGATTGCATTTTAAGTAGATTGCACTTTAAAAATGTTGTGATAGACTTAAAAAGCCCCAACCTCAAGGGTTTTTTCTTTAAATTTACAACCTCACCTTAAGCTTAGTTTTTCAGGGATAAGTATATATACATACTATATACAGCATGTCTTTATTTTCTGTTTGTTTTGATAACACAGTGAGTGTGATGATGGGGAAGAGAGTTCAATCATGTAAGACTGCTTGTCTATGAGGACTCACTGCTGAGTATTTAAAGGCAAGGTGTGATGCCGTGCCTTCTGACTGGTGTGGTCAGTGTCAGCGCTAGAACACCAGTGCAGAGGTGTGGGAATCTGTTCCAAATAGGAGAAGTCATACGTTTTTTACTGAACATCTTGCATTTCTTAAAATCATTCCTTTGGCAGAGATTAGTAAGCAAAGTTGTAGCAAGTTAAAATATGCAGTGTGTATATACATATACACATTTCAAATATGTGTGAGAAGCTTTGGTTATTAAAAAAAAAATCCAGGCGGAATGCACTGATCTTACTGAAAAAAATCATTTACATTGGATTCAGCTGGATTTGAAGTTCTTTTCCTTGTGCTGTTCAACAAAACTGTTTACCTGAGCCTGTGAGAGGTCAGGGAAGCTTCTGTCACTCTCCCCAGCAATCTGCTTCTAGTACACATTGGAAAATTACAACATTTCCAGCAGGCTAATCCAGCTCTGCCTCCCTATTGCTAAAGACAATCTGTTCCAAAAGAGACAAAATGTCGCAGCATTGTACAAAAATTGTAGACCTGAAAACAAGTGGGTTTTTTGGTTTTGTTTTTTGGGGTTTTTTTTTGGGGGGGTGGGTTTTGTTTGCTTGTTTGTTTTTTACAGTGGAAACTATTCTACTATAAACTGTATAACTAAGTATTGATAGCGTTGTCAGCTCTGTGGATTTCAGTACTTATTCTGTAGGTGTTAATGCATATTGTGCCACAGAATTTTTGTTGATGCAGTACTGAGCACTCGAGGGTATATTTTCCTCCTGTTAACGTCCAATGATTAAGATAGTACTCTGCAATTATCCCCTCCCTAGCTCCTTAAGGCATTACATATCAGACTGCATGGGAGTGCAGCATTTAATATGAATGTCAGCAGCAGAATCTGATACTTACAGCACAGTCATCATTGAAACAACTTGTGCCGATTTTGCATTTCGCTGTCAAACTGAGAACTGCCACAGCGTAACTATTGCTACATGTTTCTCTTTGCAGCAAATGAACTGCTTAAATTCATAGATTTTAAATCTGAGAACAGTATCATGATAATCTAGTCTGACTCATCCATAACACAAGGCATAAAAGCTTACTCACAACATCCTTTATCATGTTGCAATTTCTGACTGAGCTATAATGCCTTCTAGGAATTTTAACCAGTCCTGATTTAAAATTCAGCTGGGTGTACTGGAGACTACACTGCATCCGAGGTGAACTGACATTCACAATGGTGAACTCGCTGTTGAAAAGTGAAATTTTGTTCTCAGTCTGAACTTGCGCAGAGTCATTTTCTAATCACTGGATTTTGTAATGGGTTTGGGTTGTTCTTTTTCTAATTAGATGACAACACCATTTTTCTCTCAGTAGTTACCTGTTAGCAGAGTGCTTAAAGGCTTGAATAAACTTAGGAGCTTCATCATTTGTAGTCTCTCCCTACAAGATACAGTCTTCAGTGCTGGATCTTCCTCCTAACTCTTTTCTGAACTCTTTTTAATTTTTTAGCATTCTTTATGGAGATGTAGGCAGTCGATGCATTAGGTTATGATGTTGAGTACTGCACGGTATGTATGCCGTAAGCGTCAGATTCCTAGCAGCAGTCCTGAGCGTACCAATCCTGTTGGCTGCAAGGTGCAAGAGGGAAATTGGATGCTCAAGAACATGGGTCTTAAAAAACATGAGTAATGAGTCAGCAGCTGGGCTGAGAGCAGCCCAAAGCAGTCAAGAGGAAATGCTGAAGAGAAACATGAAGTGTGAGCCCAACTACATGAATACGTATGGACGGCTGAAGTTTGCAGTCCCAAGCCCTCTACTGGGTTTGGGAGTGAAGTATCCAACTGGGTACCTCTGGAGTGAAGTACCTAAATCAATCCTTTCTCACATAACACAGAAGCAGAAAGTGAAACTTTTATCTACTTGACCATTGTTAGTGCACTCTGGAGATGTGGGAGATGACCTCTTTTCAGTTCCTTCTTCTCTAACCACTAGCCTTCAGAGTATTTGGCATGGGTGCCCTGAACCAGTCTTGTCTCAAACCATTCCATTTTGACAGGAGAACTGAGTACTCCTTGAATCACTCAAGGGAGAGCACAAGTGACTTTTTCTAGCCAGGCTTCTGTTCTCATCAATAATTCTCCCATAAGACCGCTTTGGCTGACACTGTTGCCATTAGTGTCCTTTGGTTCTTTATTGATTGCATCCCATGTCAAGCTTTGCATACTTTTGCAAGGATTCAGTGCCCTGTCATTCCTTAGATCATCCTTTTCAAGATCTTGGCACAGTATTTGCCAAATATTTCCAGTTTTCTGGAACTGCTCCAGTCTTCCAGTGCTTGTCAAAACCAGCATTCTTGTTCAGAGAGTTCCTCAGTTAATTCTTTGAATACTCTTGAATAAAAATAGCATGATCATATTTAGAAACAATGTAATTTTAATACCTGATGTTTGATATCCTCCCCTGTATTTAATGGAATATAAAGTGTTTCCTTGCCGCTGCAATAACAGCAAGCACTTCTGAACTGCATATTGTTTGTATTGCCCTAACCTAAACCTAGCAACAAGAGCAATCCAGAATTGTTTCATGTTTTCTGTGATAAGAATACTAAGCATTATTAATATCAATCAAAGAGAATATTTACTGAATATAAACACAAACACCTTAACTTTTAAAATAATGACAATTTGAATGTTATTGTTAAAAGAACAAAGCTTTGTTGGGCTTTTCTGAACAAAACAGTAGCCAGCTTAGTGGAGAGCTGAACATGTCCTTGGAGCTTTGCTGTTCTTTGTGACCCCTTCAGGATGTGTCCTTCCAGATAATGACTTCCCAGAGCCTCTCAAGTGACTTGCATCCAGTGTTTACTCCAGACTGTCAATTTTCTGATATTTTGTCTGTCAGTTTCAGCCTGATAGAAACATCCTTTCTTGTCCCGTAATAAGCAGGTTGGCCAACCAAAAATCAAAGGCATCCTGAAAGACTGACTTTTAGGGGTCAGGAGTCATAACTAGCAGGTCAATTTTTCTGGCTGCCTGACTATTTCTGTGCAGTTGATTAGGAGAGCTGGCTGCAAACTGCCCAGGGATCTTTTAAAAGCTGTATCTTTTTCTGTTCTCAAATTCCAGGTTACTGCAGGAGTACTGTGTCTTGCTGCTGAACTTTTTCTCTTCCACAGTTTTCTGTCCTGTCCCCGTGTTCCTTCTCAGTAGTTGCAATATTTCATACCTGCTGTGTTGACATGTTGCAACTGTACAACAGTGGCATTTTCCTCAACAACAGAATATTTAAGAAGGTTGCCATGTTTAACAAATCTTCTTTTACCTTATTCACATTTTTATATCAAACACAACTGAGTTTGTGTATTTTTTTTTCTGCTTCACGTATCATTAGCAATGTTAGTAATGATGGGCTATTTCTTAGTTACTAGTTGGAGACTAGAAAAAAGCCTCTGTCTATTCTCAATTCCCTTATTGAATTTTCAACATTCAAAACTTGTAATTAATTGGCTGAGCCCCTTCTTTCGAGGCTGCCATGTTATTAACTTTGTCCTGTTTCGGAGCTAATGTCAACAGAACAAAAGAAGCCTTATATCTACCCTGGTAGCTGACACACACACCTGAGCAAAAGCTAAGATCCCCCAAACCTGAAGATTGCTCCAATTCCAGAAAATCCAGGATTTGGACTAAGGAAACGTGAAGTTCCCCCTCATTAATTTTCTGAGGTTGTTTTTTTCGAAGGCTGGGTGGAAGGAGGACAGCAGAACAGAGTAGAGCTTTCTTACCCACAAAGCCCAAGGGGGTGGAGGTGCTGCTCCAAAAACCAGCTGCTCCTGTGCCAGTCGCAGGCAGCGAGCTGCTCTGGTGCAGGTTTTGTCCCACACAGCCCTGGCTCCCTTGCTATCTGACCTTGGACTTGCTCACGGCAGAGGGAAGCAGGACTTCACAAGGCCAGGAGAACTCTGCAGGAAACTTAATACCTTCCCAGCACCCCGGCGAGGCAAACTGCCAGGCAGAGAGCAGCTTCAGCCTGCAGCCCCGCAGCACGTCATCTGGCCCGGTGGCCTGCTAGCAGCAGGATTTCTGTGCATGAGTCCCTTTCCATCTCTTTGCACGCCTTCGTAATCCCAAAGAAAACATGAAACACAATCTGGCAGGGAAGTATTTTGCTGGCAGAAGGCATACTCTTTGTTGAGCTTTGTTTCGTGCATGCACTTATATCCTCTGTTGCTTGCTCACTGCTTTGCAGATTTACCAAAAAATTATCAGAATCATAAGGTCACATAACTGCCCATACAACATATGTTGAGATGCTGCTAAAAGCCATCATTGCTGAAAAGTGATAGTTTCGTGACTGATATATCTAGTTCCTTATTTTTCTAAACGTAGAATATGAAACTGGAGCGTAATCTGTACAATTCTTAGTATTATATGTATCTATAATATGTCAGCAGTCAGATATGAGAACGGAGTGATAGCAAATTATATACATTGATCAACCAGGATTTTGCAAAGGTAGTTATTGCAAAAAGAAGTTGTTTCAATCAAGATCTATCCTGGAAAAAAAAAAAAAAATTAAAAAAAAGGAGGATGCTACGTGTTAGAATTATAAATAGTGTTTTGCATAGTTCTATTCAAATCATATAAACAGGTTCAAACATATTCAAAATTTATAATATCAGTAGCACTGAAAGCACAGAATAAATGAAGTCTCTTTTTTTTGGGGGGGGTAAACAGGTTTTATGACAAGATATGAAAGAAAAATTTTTGATGACCTTAAGTCTCCCCACCTGAAATACTGGGTTCCATTTGTCTGGTTTGGAAATTTGGCATCAAAGGCACGAAAAGAGGGAAGAATTCGAGACAGTGTAGATCTACAGACACTGATGAACGTAAGTAGACAAAGTAAATCTACAGAAAACTAATCTGAAATTGCTATGTGGTAGCTTTTCACTTACACAATTTGATTTAGTGCGCACAGCTCTCCAGTGTCATCTAAATGATCTTACTCAGGATTTATACCACTTTTCTCTGTGTACCGATGTACACTCAAGCACACACAGACAGCAGCAGTTCGTTGGGATTGTATTTATATGGCTGAGAAGGTATTAACAGAAGCAACAAATTGATAAGTAAAAAATTATTGTAACATCACTGTAAATTCATACTTGTTCCATTGCTGCTGGAAAGAAAAAAGAGAATAATTTGACATTTTGAAGATTTTACTATCAGTTTCAGGGAAGATAATCTCCCTGAATATTTCATTATGTGGTCAAACATCCTTTTTATGATAAAATATATTCTCTTTCATGTATCACTAGACTGTGGACAAGATAGAAACAAAAGATAATTTGTGAAGAAATATGTAATATACTAAGCATTCCAACTCCATAAACTAAGTGAATATTCAAATGTGACAATGGGGTGCTGGATATAGTTATGGTACCAATTTATATATACTACACTTTCATACCTTCCTGTCCTTTTAGATGTGCAAAAATGAACTGCAACAAAATATTTACAATTTTAAATTGAACCCCATAAATTTTAGTTTGTTGGGGTTTGTTTTGTCTTTTTTTTTCCCCCTTTTAGGAGATGAATAAGTACCGGTCTTGGTGTAGTCTTTTGTTTGGTTATGACTGGGTTGGAATTCCACTGGTCTATACCCAGGTACTGAGCTATTACCCTTTACAAAATTTCAAACACAATTTCTGTAAAAGGGGAGCTTGGTGCAAAACATCCATGGTCTTGACCAGAGTCTCCAAGCTGTTGAACACTTGTTGACTCCCACGGGATCATGGATGCCTGGCTAACAATTTAAGTCATATTTAATGTGGAGATGTTTTGAAGGCCTTGCATAATTTGGGAGAGGGGAGGGAAGCACTGAAATGTTTTTATGTTTCTTGGGTCTTCTTCCTGGCTATAATTATTTCTGTGGCCTCTCTATTTGTAATACCTCCCTACAGATTTGTAAATTATATGGCAAAAGGCAGTCAGAGGCCTTTGGGTATGTGTTGCCTTATGCATAGGATTGTATTATTGCTTTATTTCAATGAAGTTTTGTTCTTTGCAGGTTGTTACTCTTGCAGTCTATACTTTTTTCTTTGCCTGCCTGATAGGGCGCCAATTTTTGGATACTGACCAAGGGTATCAGGGACATGACTTAGATCTTTACATTCCAATCTTCACACTGTTACAGTTCTTCTTCTACGCAGGATGGCTCAAGGTAAACTAGCTTTCTGGAAAGGTCATGGGGGAACCCTCCCTAGGGAAGCTGGTGAAGGTGTCAGAGCTGAAGTCAAGGGGTCAGATTTGTGGCACACTGTAAAATGACCAAAGATTAATGGAGTTACACCAAAGCTGAATTCAGCCCAAAGTGTCCTGTGGTCATAAAAAACCATCATGCAATACATTTTTAAGTCCATCTGACAGATCTTACAGTAAGAAACAGTTGGGAACCTGAAAGAGCTCATTTTAGTAGGACCAGTGCAGCCACAACTCCCCAAGGGAATATTACTCCAGCAAAATCAGGTCTTAGGACTTGGACTATAAAATGACAGATGAAAGATTAAAAAAAAAACTTTCTCCCACTCCACTGTGTAATGAGGAAGTACTGCTGCAGACCTGGCATGGGCTGAAAAGGACTGAATCATATTTTCTTCTTATGATCAAAGCCAGCCTTTAGTATCTGCTGTTAACTTAATCAGATGCAGGCAATTAAAGGTCTCCAGTTCCAGAGGGCTATCAAACAGTGACAGCCAATATTGGCTACAACCCCACTGCATAAAAACGTTCATTAAAAAGAAGAGTTATAGAAGGAATTGGATGCTACCCATCAGCCCATTGATGCCTGCTCAGTTAACATATCACCATCGATCTGATAGTTGAGTAATTGAGCCACGTACCTCATGGCAGTTCTCTCTTCCGCAGTGAGTATCAAGGTAGACTAACTGGAAAAAAGTTTCAAATAAAAAGCAAATTGGTACATTAAGGTCTATGTGTATTAAGATTTCCTTTTGGAATTATTAGTCATCGCTGGAAACTTAGAGTTAGCGTTCCTGTTGGGATATAAGTTGCACAAAATTGGCCAGTTTTAGAGCCCCCTTCCCACAGCCAACTCCAAAGGGCAGAGTAGAGAAAGCAGCACACTGAGTGGGCATATTGTGGGGGAAAGTGCCTGCAGGGAAAGTTCCTCTAGTCCTGTGTGCTAGGAAATTGGGGGGGCAAAAGAGGTTTGCCACATAGGGACCAGCCTGGAGGGGAGCGGGAGAGAGGAAGGGAGGCTGGTGCAGTGGGGAGAGCACGCTGCTCCTGCAGAAACATGAGGCTTTATCTCTAGGCAATGTCTTCCAGGGTTTTACTAGCAAGTTACAAAACTGTAAGCTGTTCCTTTTGACCTCCCTGCTGGTGGTCCTGAGGGGAAAATGGTTTCCCCTTCATCGGCACCCAAGGCTGTTAGTAGCCACTCTTCCAGTTAGGCTCATGGCTTCCAGCCAACTCCTAGCGACGGCAGGTACGAGATGCCCTTGTAACTGAAAAATCTTCTGCATAAGGAAATGGGAGGGAGGAGAAGCAGTTTTAAAAAGCAAATTTAATATCAGCAGTGCTCCCTCAGACCGGAGGTTTTGTCCAAACCTGCAGTGCCCCCAAGTCAGGTTATTTCTGTCTTGAAGGTTACAGCCGGTTTCCTGCTGAGTGTGTTGGGCTTTGGCTGCCAGGCTGCAGAAAGGGCCCGAAGCTATTGACTTCCAGTAACTTGGCAATTCCTCAGAAATAATGGCTAAACTGAGCTCATTCCTTGGCCTCGAGCCTGGTTTGTTATACCTACAATACAGGGGCAAAGCTTCCTATCACGTGAGACACTTCTAAATCCTCATTTTCATTATGGGGATAGACGGACCATCCACAGGGCTTAGTTGTCTGGCACTACATTCCTTTCCGGAGAACAAAGTTGTGTCTCACATGCCAGGAGCAGGTCAGCCAAGCAAAAGGCCATTGCTGCTGTTCCCTCTGTCCCAGCCCTGCTCACTTTTTTTAGCTCATGTGACAGGTTTTGCAGTGGATTTTTGGGCAGTGATCCCCTGGTTTACACTGAGCTGATACAGAGTCTTCCCTGGAGAACCACGATGCAGTCTGCATTCAGGCTCATTCCTATCGCAGCACTTCCATAGCTATACACAAAATTTAATGCCACGGGCCAGGTCAACAAGTATGAGCAGACGTGTCTCCTTTTCGTTCCTCCTTCCTTATGTGTGTTTTTGTTGTGTTAGTCCACTCAGCAGTTCATTTGTTGTCTTCCACCTCTGGCCTGGGAAGTGGTGGCCTAGTAGAGTTAGCAAATGCTTACTCATTGGTACAACCTAGAGGCACATAGGAATACATAGCCAGGGAGTGACTGAATTACTATTGTAAGTTATTTAGATCATAGTCATCCATAGCGAGGTTCATGAACTGGGCTGTTTAATCATACGGTCACTTTACCCATATCCATGTTAAACCGAGGACCTGGCCACTGCTCCTGTGCATGGACCTGTGGCCACCAGGAAGGCTTGGGAGGGTCAGCAAGAATGTGATCAGCTTCAAAACCAGGACTTAAAAAGACAAACAGAAGGAGAAAAGCATGAAGGGGAGAGGATATTAAACCTCAGTGTACCAAGCAGCTGAGAAATAGAGAAGCAGTCTGAATTTCCTAAAACTTTTTATTTGATTTAAATTTTCCTATTTCATCTTTTTTTTCTCCCCCAGCAGCTATGAGTTTCCTCCCCACAATGTACTTTGGTGATCATGGGGATGGGGGGGTAGTCTCTGTTTTTTTTCCCATTTATTTATTCCTTTGCAGGGGACAGGACTGGATAAGGCTACGGGCAGCCAGAAAGGTTTCCTTTCCCAGCCTAGTTCCCAGACTAAGGCACTTCACCACAAAGGTGCCTGAGCTCACTGTTTGGTTGTCTCCTCCACAGGACAGGCTTCTCCCCTGCAGTTTTAATCACTTCAAGTACAGAAACTCAAACCAGCAGGCTGAGTTAAAGAACAAACTCAGATCTTGTCTCTTGGCTTTGGCTTGCATGATGCATGGCATCCACTCGAGTCCTGCTTTTCCTGAAAAGCTTCAGAGGAATGCCATCAGCATCACCACTGATAAAGAAACAGGGGCTGAGGGCTGAGCTGGAGAGACGAGCTGTACTCCCTCCAGCAGACTCCAGCTGCAGGGCTCAGGAATACTGACCCAGTGGACTGGCAGAGTATTGTAGACCATAATGAAATAACAGAGCCTCTAGCTGCTAAACATTCATTTAAATCAGCCAAAGACAACAGTAAGAAAAGGTAATGACTATCTTATGTGACAATTACTGTGGCCCAGACACGTCTCAATTCCCAGTAGGCCAGCACCGATGATCGTGATTGACAGCACCAACGAGGCACAGAAGTATGAATCTCTAGGGAAAGCAAGATGTTCCTTCGCTAGGCTGGCAAAACCATCATACAGGAGCTCAAGCTATGATTGCAAGTGACAGACAGGGAGAGAGAGAAAAATCCGATCCTATTTTCTCTGTGGCAGCAGTCCTGACATGGCATGCCAACCTCTATTCACTGTCTCATTTTCCTTTCAGGTCGCTGAACAACTTATTAATCCATTTGGAGAAGATGATGATGATTTTGAAACTAACTGGTGCATTGATAGAAATTTACAGGTTGCTGTTGTTATTTCTACTTCCAGCTTTACTGTACCATAGGTTATCATTACATTTAATCCTATTTCTTACATTGAGGTACAAATTAAGGGCAACAAATGTCAGCAAAACAAATTCTTTCCCTGAAGGCATTCCTATGGCTGTGATCCCCAGATTTTGTTTTTACAAGGTAATGCGTCTTGATTTTTGTATTTGGCATTTATGATGCCTGACTAAACATGCAAACAGCTGACCTCAAACTGTAAGCTCACTTTATGCCTGGAAAAACACGTAATGTAGGTCAATCCTGCAAAATCCAAAAGCCACCTATTCTCACATAGGTAAGAACATGCTTCGCTAGTCTGGATGTCTAGAGATTACAATATTGTATATGAACCTTCCTTTAAAAAAAAAAAAAAAAAGCAAGGAAAGAACCAAAAAAACCAAAAAAGG
>VZTL01063948.1:42282-56802 GCA_013400535.1 Scopus umbretta
AACCTTCCTTTAAAAAAAAAAAAAAAAGGCAGTGAAGATACCAAAAAGACCAAGCAGGGCTCTGAACTAATAAGCAAGCCCCATACCATGATTCATGCTGTGATGCTGCCAGCCAGTGTCCTCAGTGGCAGGAGCTGTGAGATAGCCAGGGTGCGGATTTATTGCAGTTACCCCTGATTCTCAGACAGCTGTCAGACCTCTGTCGTGCCATGAAGGAGCCCAAAGACATGAGGAGGTGCCATGGCATCTGCTTATCCCATCGCAGGTAGAGCCAAGCATAGGGTTGAGCTGCTGTTGGACGCCATGTCTGGTGGGGACCACTGAGACTGCAAAGCAGAGCCCAGGTGTTAGAGGGAAGAAGGGCAGGACAAGTAAACCAGCATATTAAGCAAAGCAAGCCATGCAGGTACATGCAGGAGTGGGAAAGTCCTTCACACTGGCAGAGATGCTCTCCGGCTTACTGCTAGTTCAGGCTACTCATGCTACAGTGCCTCAGAGCCCTTTGTATGAAACATATTGGAAGGCCCTAGAATGGCATGGTCACATACTTGGTTGTGAATATCTTAAAATGTGGATGAAGCATATCAGAAAGCTTCTCTACTTCTGGACATTTTAAGGAGCACAACTAATACTTTATGCAGACTTCCTATAGCATGTGGAGGATCACATGTCCATTTAACTCCATCATGCGTGAGGAAAGGACTTTGATCTGATGCAAATATCTTTGCAGCATAGAAGACCCAAGTTACAATAAAATTTATGCTTTCATGAGTATAGGAGGGTATAAGAGGGTGTATTTTATAATACTGAGTCTCTTCCCAATGCCCAGGTCATCACACAGAGATTAAAGGGTTTCTGAAAGAAATGTTGACCCAGGGAGTACAAAGCAGATTATTTTCTATACTGTACTATGTTGAAAGTGACATGATTTATACCAAAAAAAATCTAAGGTCTCACTTCTGGCGGTGGACGAGATGCACATGAACTTACCAAGGTTGGAGAAAGATATTTACTGGAATGATTCCTCTGCCCGGCCACCCTACACAAAAGCAGCTGCTGATTACTGTATTCCTTCATTTCTTGGATCAACTATTGAAATGGGGTGAGTGGCACTAAGGGTCCTCAATGCCACCAGAAAGATCACCACCCCTACAGCCCATGTTGACTGACAGACAGTCAGCACAGGGCTGTGGGCTGTGACAATACTGTAAACAGGGAAGGTAGAAATGGGAGATGATGTTAGAAGGGAGTGAACAGGCTGGTGTTGGTGGGATGAAGTCTCCAGTGGTCCATGTGCTCATATGAACTGTGCACACATAGCTTAAATTATATAATTAATCAATAGAGTATGTTTGCAGGGAGGGTTTGTTGAGAGTTTCTGAGCACAGGATGGTATGAAAATAATGACTGGCTTTTCTTAATATTTTTTTATTTACTACAGATTCTTCATACACCCCCCAGTTAGCAAAATAGCTATTTCTTTGCTTGTTTTGTTGGCAGATGATGGCTAAAATCAGTCCAGATTTTTGTGAAGATAAACAAGAAATGATCTTAAACATTGTATAATTTTTTATTGGCTAATAATCTAGGCATGGCAGTTGGAGCTATCAGATTTTGTGAAGAGATAAAGAAGAGGAGTTATTTGCAGAGATCAACACAAGAACCATCCTTATAAAGAAACTTACAGAGGATATAGGATCGCACCGTATTGTCAGGTCCTATATGAGAAATCAGTGATAGGCCAGTCAGCTTAGAAGCTGTTGAGTTTAAACAGTCGTGATATGCTGTAATATAGAACAGGTCAGTAAGTGTAAATACCACCATGCCTGAACAAATACCAGGGCAAGTAGACATTTTTATCTGAAAGTATTTTTTAAAACTTCATAGTAGCCACTTCTTTAACTTTAAAACTTGTCTTAAGAAGTTTTCCATTTTTTGGAAATTTTCCAGCCTTTATCAAAATAAAATGTGCTTAATTTTTTGCTTCACTTGGCCTGGAAATTGGTGTTTTCTCATTTTTATTCCTCTTATTTTTCCATTTTCATGCATTCTAGTACAAAGAACCATGGTTTATATGAGTTCCTTTTATCACACACAGCTTTTTTAGAATTTACTTCCTTCTGGAAAAACGATGAAATGGCCAAAAGAAAAGTAAAGCAGAAAGTAAAACAGTAAAGAAGAAATATCCATAGAATATAATTTATTTTACTGCAATTGCTAGGGGGAAAAAAGTGGCAAAGAAAAGAAGAAACATTATTAAGTCTGCAAACTATTTTTTAGTAAGAAGCACTTCCCACAAAAAATGAAGGGGGGAGTGAATGAAAAATAGCTCCATGTTAGCCCCTGTGAAATGCAAACAGCACTGATGTGTTGACTTTTTTATTAATTATTTTCTCCTCTGAACTGTTTCTCTGTTCACCTCTCTCAAAAAAAATGGGTAGTTCTTATGCAGACTTCAAAAACGAGATCTAAACATTCACCCGAGTCCAAAGCAAATATATAAAACTTGAGCCCAAATCCAAAGCCTTCTCCAGGTCCCTCAGGCCAACACGTTCACAAATGCTGGATGAAATTCCTCTGTCCCTCCAGGTTAGCATAGCCTCCATGTGCTCCTTGCCTCAGATTTGGCCTGAGCCCCTTTGCCATCCTTGCCCTTAGGACAGGTAACTGGGCCAATTTGACTTGTCTTCTGGGGTGCACTGAGTCAGTAATACATACTGAATTGCCTGGCAGATGAAGCAATAGTCATTCTCATGAACCACCGATTCATGGAGGGCAGGAGAAGAGCACCAGGTACAGGCGGGACTTTCAGGCACACTGTCATGCCCCCGAAGTATGTGAGGTTTGGCCATCTGAGTAATTCCAACATTTTTTTAAACCATCTCACTCTGCTTCCAGGAGTAGATTTATCACTGTTGTTATTTTTGCCCAAAGGATTCTCTTGAAAAAGTATCTACAGCACTGAGCAGGGTTTCCTTCTCTTCTTTCCCTCACCCTAAGCACAAGCCTAACCATGAGGACCTGCCACAGAGGGCTGCAGCCCAAACATGAAATGGGGCTGGATACCACCCAGCCTGGTCATCAGGAGAAAAGACATCTGGACATGGAGAGCTTTCATTGATCCAGCTGGTCCAAAGGCACAGGCACTAGTTCCTGGTGCCCTCAGTCCTTTTCCACCCCTTCTCTGCTCTTCCCTGGGGAGACACTAGGGCCTTGGTTCCTATGTCTTCTTGCTGAGATAGCAGGATATATGTGCATGTAAACCGCATGCTTCCTATGTGTAAGTGAGACGTACTATCTGGCTTTATTTGGCAGGCTGGCTGATACCGAATTCCTCTATGGGGAGGAGTGGCCCTGGGAAGAAGAGAAACACCGAAGACAACGTTCAGTGCTGAGAAGAGTCAAGAGATTTCTAAGTGTCCATGAGGGCTCTTCGTCCCCAGCTCACCAGCGTTACAGTCGGCAGACAAGTGAGAATTCAGTGTTTTTCCCAGCTGATGAAAAGGGGCACATCAGACGGTTGCAAGAAATGCACACAAGAGGGAGACACTCAAGCTTCAAGAAGAAACATGAGGGAGCTGAGAGAAGTAACAGACTTCATAGTAGCAGAGATCTAGGACCCATAACTGAAACCTCAAGGAATGAGGCACAGTTTGGGGACAGTGACACCTCATCTGAGACAAACAAGCCAGTTCCTGAGGTCATAATCTCTGAAGCTGAGGAGGAAGCACCTGCTGTGCCGGGCAAACCAGATCTGCAAACAGAGTGCACCACAAGCATGACAGAAGAGAAGCTCCAAAGGAGCCTAACTGAGGCAAATGTCACTCTTCTGGACCATCCGTTTTTCCCCCCCGAAATGACTACATACTTCCCAGGCTCTGAGGTGCATCAGTCACTTCCTACTGTGATAGGGGAGACCAAACATGAACCCCACGGTAGTAACATAGCTGGTTTCATAACAGATCATGAGAGAAACCTTCAGCGATGGAGTTTACCAAGCTTCCATAGTCACAGCACAGTGTCAGATGCCAATGCTGCACCACCTTTAACAGAGTCTGGGACAACTTCACAACAAAGGACCTTCAGTGATGGAAAAAATGTTACTCCTGCTGCTGCTCCAGAGACGTTTGAGATGCAGCACTTATGGGAAAACCTGGATACTAAAGAAACAGCCATAGTAGATTTTTCTAATGAGAAAAGTGAAAGAAAACTTTGACCGTGTTTTCCCCGGGTCTGACTGAATTTCCCGTCTTCTCTTCAAAGTGGTTCTCACACAGATTTGCTGAAAGTGCAGAAAGGCAGACACAATGCTCAGACAAGTCTGAGCAAGATCCAACAGAAGATTTGGGCACCTAAACAGGAGGCATTGTGGTGATATGCTTTAAGCCACTTGGTCACTGGCTTGGAATCTGTGACCCTGTGGGGAAAACATTTGTGGGGAGAACTGGGAGCCTCAGGAGTGGATGCAAACCAGCCAGTGCACACAGCAGCAAGCTGTTTAGGCTCACCTAGAGGAAACAATAAGGTTATCAGAAGAGCGGAGGTAGCTCTGTCCACTTTGGATCCATCCTGAACACTGCTACTTTTTGCCCCTTCTTCAGATTAAGGTCCATGACATCCTTGCAAGACCCACCAACAGGTTTGGTTTGTACTCAAGTGGCTAGAAGGGGAGGTGTGGCCTCAATTCCCTTCTCAGCCTGGGGAGATTCAGCCCACCTTCTCTCACTGCCTGGAGGAACGCTTGAAAAATCAGGCTCTTTGCTGATGTGGGGCAAGAGCCTGCCCTGCTCCTGCTGAAGTTATGCCACTACAGAGTGGAAAAATAAAAAGATTAAATTTTTAACTTCATTAAGAAAATGGAAGAGGCAAAACTGCTGATGAGCTGGACATGGGAGGTCTGAGCCTTGGTTTCTGCTCCTTGGAGCATGTATGTGTACCTAGCGGCTGCTTACTATAAAACCGCCATTCCCAGGTGGCGACCCTAGTGATGAAAGGGCTGTGGCACTCTCTCAAGAGGTGATGAAGCTGCAGGAGCAACTGAGCTTACAGCTCCACTCTTGCAGAGATCTTCAGCTGGAAGGACACAGGCTGCAGTCATCCCAGGGATGCTCTCTGCTTCCTTCCCCCCTCCCCTGTTCCCATGCTGCCCAGATGTACTACACATATTCTCCATTAACCCAAACCCAAGACAGCATTAGGTGGCTCCTGCAGCTCCAGGAGTGACCAAACTACCTCCCTACACTTTCAGGTAGCAACCTGGCCTTTCAGCTGCCACTCCTGCAAGAAGTCCCAAAGCAAGCCCCGAAAGCAGTGGCAGCTCTTTGTTTTTAGCTCTCGCCCACATCTACATGAATGCAGTCCAGAGAGTGATGCCAGCATTCCTTCATGAGTGTGTATCCAAGCAGATGATCTCCCTAGACAAGGGAGAGACCAGGTAGCTCAGGGGCTGGGAATAGCAGAGAGAGGGGAAGATACAGAAAATGATGGGGCTGCAACAGCCAACAAGCAGCGTGGACTGTATGGATAGCAAGTCCACCCATCTCTCCTGCTCAGAAGGTTGCACTTCAGACAACAAACCAGCATCTCTACCATGGTAACTGGTAGCACCAGTGGATCCTGGGAGCCTTCAGGGCCCCCTGAAGCTGGGAAGGGAACGAATGGTCTTGCCTGCTCCTGCTCCCCTGGCCAACAGCTTAGGTGAGGAGCCCTTCCAGTAGGCTATTACATGTAGCAGGACTCCGCTTTCTCATCTGGGTAGGCTTTGAAAAAAAAATCAACCACTGTCCCCACTTCTGCTTCTCCCAACTTTTTTTCAGTCTGGGAAACAGCTCCTGTCGGTATGCATTAGACATGGTCTGAGTGGTGGTGCCACCCTTTCAAATCCTTCAAAGACACCAGACAAAAGCACTTGTACCCTCATCAGTTTAGGAAGCAGAGGACAATTAGCACAAGGAAGAGCTTCAGGAATGCAGAAAAGCCAAGTACAGATTTCCCAGGCACCTACAGAGGCACTTCTTCACACTGTGAGGTAAGGTGATGCTGGTGCCGGACAGCAGCTGAGTAGTGAGGTTTGATCACAGTTTTGGAGTAAGGCCTTCTGGTGCAACCTCACCCTTGCCACTTCACAACAAGTCCTCAGGCAAATCAAGTTGTTATGTTCAGGTTTGACCAACACAGTGAGGACCCCAGCAAAGTGAAATTATATTGAAATAAACAGCATCTTAGCCTAGCAGTCCTATTTTTTGGATGGCCCTTACTAGGCAGTACCCCGCTTCTGGCAGCATCCTCTAGCTTTTCAGTCATCAGAGCCCCAGACTGCTGATTGTCCCTGGGGAAGAGGACTCTCTTGGCCTGTGACAATACTGGAAACACATAGCTTTCCCTTCCCTACATCAACAGAGGAAAAAAGATTTTCCTCCAGCATTCCCTCTTTCTTCCTCATTCCCTGTTTCTTCTTTTAGCTGAGGCCACACTTTTCAATTCAATATTTTCTCAATGTAATTGCATCTGCAACTGTCAAGGAACTCCATTTACCAATGAGCTTAACTTCAACAAATGGCAAACTTATACTATAAATGAGAAGTTTTAAGGATACGCAGACAGCTCCAGTCACACAGCTAGACTCAAAGACAAAGTAACTGCTGCTCTTCTTGGGAGCCTGAAGCACTGCTCCATAGCACTTCATTAAAGACAGGAGAGCACTACAGGTTTTGGGGGAGCTTGGCCATACTCCTCCCAGCTGCACATGCATAGGAAGGGGTTTCAGCAGCTATGGAGAAAGTGTGGCCTATTATCTAGCTCTCTCCTCATAGTACAAAAGCTTGAGGAACTGTGCTTCCTCAGTAAGGGAATTAAAGCCAGAAATTAGAGATGACTGTAAAATGCCCACCACAAATCTGCACAGAGGGTCTGGTCCTATCACACCTCCTCACTCTACTCCTTCACAAAGCTTTCACCAGGGCTTAAACTGTTGGAGCCAAGTGGCCATCTTCCTCAACCCAGACATCAGCATGTTTCATCCCTACACTGCTGAGCCTGAAGAAGCCTTCCCAGCTTCTCATCGTCCAGCTCTGCTCATCATCTTCTCAGCCTGGCTGCTACCTAGGATGCACACTGCCGCTTTCCACCAGGACATTATGCATCTCACGAGCAATGATTTGCTACCTCTCCCACTCACTCTGCCAGCACTACCTGGGCCAGCAACCGTGTTCATGCTTCAGTGGAGGCTAAGGGTGGCCACACAGTAGCCATTAGGTAGATAAAAGCTTCAGTTAAGTCCCACGGAGGTGTCTATTAGACATGTAGACTCATGTTAAATTAGGATTGATAGCTCTGAAGTCCCACAATGTAATCTGCAATACACAAATAGCTTTCTCACATAGCAGGCCAGCTCCATATTAGCTATAATATTCTGTTCGTTGCCTGTAAAGAAGCTAGCACTGGGATGAGTTATCAGAAAAATTTCCTCTCCTCATTTAGTCTGTTATCTCATTTTTGCAAACATCTGTGGGCTCTGATTTGTATTAAATTATCTTCTAGGATTATGTGCTCACCTAGGCAATTCTTTCAGTAAAGTATTTGCCTTAGCATGGTAAATGGATTATTTTAGCAAACCCAACAAGCTATGATTCATGTTCGCCAGTATAAACAATGTCAAACTATTGCATGAATAAAGGCATTTTGAGAAACACGGTCATCTTGACTGTATTGAACTGTCAAGAAGCACTTCTGGCAATTGTTTGACCTACCACGCAAGTCAACTTGATGTCTACCAGGAACAGCAAGACAGATCTACAGAAGTTGGCAAAGCCGGAAAAGACTGAGGAGAGAATAGGGCTGGGATAGACAAATAGGTCAGAGCAGCAGCTTGCTCCCATCAAATGGTGTTAATCTTGAGCAGGATGAGATATATCAGAACAAAGAAAGGGCTGGTCCCTACACGCACTGCCTGACTTTCCACCTAGTTCTAGGATGTGTTCATGCTCTGCACTGGAATTCATAGAGACAAGATGTCTATGCAGGGACCGATCGGGTGTAGGGACACGTCCCACCACCCTTAAAATCCTCCACCATAACTAACAGATCTCTCATTCTGACTGCAAGCTCATGTTTGAGGGATATATACGTATTTTAGAAATAATGGAAATGTACCAGAGTGTTAAGTCTGCTGCATAGTAGAGGAAACAAAAATACGCCGCTGCTGTTAAATGGGTGATAGGGCTTTATAGATGTATTTGTCTTTCTTTGTGACCAAACAGATTACATTTTCTAGACAAATAAGTTAGCTTGTAGTCACTCCGTTTTTTTAGAGTGATATGGACAAAGAGGAAACAAGGCAAGATTGGCCTGAAATACATGGTAACTTCACATAGGTCAATCTTGTCTGCAAAAAGAGACAACTGGCAGCAGCGTCCCCGTTGCTAGAGGTTGATAGCCTGGATGCCAAATGTGTAACACCATGTGGCTGCAAATAGAGAGTCATGAAAACGGGCACCAGAGCGAGGGAGTATTTCACACTGGCAGGCAAGATCAGTATTTCAGAGATACCTACAGGCAAACTCTCACTTTAGCAATGCTTATTGAGTCTTACAGCTGAAGCCTCAAAATCTAAGGGGCCATGATCATAACACTGCCAGCGCCATTAATGGATGTTGCATTTGTTCCGTGATAAGCACACCCAGGGAGGAGGCAGCAGCAAGCCCCCGGGGGCCACCGGCCCCTGTCCCATCAATGCCCCAGCGGACCGGTCTCCAGCTCCCCACAGCCCTGCCTTGCCTGGGGGGTGCCCAGGGCTGGGGTTGCAGACTTTTTTTGCCTTTAGGGAGACACAAGCAGTCCCAACATGCCAACATGTCCCACCTCTCCCCTCCAGGCTGCAGAGCAACATGGATTTTCAATCACTGTTGCACCCTCTCCTCCCCCTCCTCTCCAGCCTCCCACACAATAAGAAAAACATAAAATGAAACTGAAACAGCACTAAGTCCAAAGCAGATTTTGCGTAGTTAAGTTTTATTCGTGTGTACGGGGGCAGTATCAGCTTTAACAATCCAAACAAATACTTCAATTGGTATAATTTAAGTGAACCTTCTTCTGCCAAATCAGCACAGCTACCTGGGGCTGTTTCACACTGCTGCCAGCCCTGAAGCTGCTGCTGCTGCTGACAAGAAGTGGCCGAGGAAGGGGCAGTAGATGTCCACCGCCGGTGCATTGGCCTCGCAACTTGTCTGAGATGGAGGGACGCTGTGGTATCCCTTTGCAGCTCCCTTTGCCAGGCTTGCGGTCTGGTTTTTGAAATGCAAATAGATGCTGCTCCCAGCTGCCTGCACTGCCAAGGGGCAGAGGTGTCAGATGCTAAAAGCAGCATCTGACCTCAGACACGGACATTAAACACCGAGTCCCAAAAGAGGAAAAAAGCGTCAAGTGAGAATGAACCCAAGGGAAAAAGCAGGTTTGAGAGATGGCGTAAGGAGCAGGAAATTGTGCGCAAGGAACAGTAGTGGAAATTAGGGGCCACACAGGCATCAGTCAACCTCCCCTTTATACAAACGGGTTGGAGGAAGCCCATATAAAGAGAATTTACGTGGCACTAAGGAAGCGAGGTTGGACAAAATGCCAACTGTGAAAAATAGTGAGGAAAAGGAAAGCAGTAGGAAATGAGGTGGAAACTAGCCTATGAGAAGAAAAAAGGGTACCCAGACCAGACTAGACTGGGATTAGTTTCCCCGACTCGTAACTGCTATCTTGTCAGCCTGGCACTGTTCAGCATTTTTATCCTTCCTGCTCTTTTGCAAATCCGAGTGCTGAGCCGTTGTCACTTCATCCTGAGAGCTGTGGTGTCCATCAGTTTTTCAGGAAAAATTGTTTCTCAGTTGTAAACTTATAGAGATTAAAGGAAACATAATTTGGGAGAAGGATCACCCCAAAGCCCAAACATGACTGTATTTAGGTCCAGAGTTTTAGCTAAAGCCCTTCTTCACACGTGTCGAATATCATTACATTAACATTTGGGTTAAGGCAGTATAAATGCTATTATGGCTCAGTAGTAATCCTTCCTATGAACAGCTTTTGCAAATCCCACTCTGTCATTCCCACGGTCAAAAATGCAGTAAAACACAGACATAAAGACATCTCCCAAAATCCAGAGCGGGCCACTGCGAGTGGTGATGTCGAGAGACTGAAAGCCGCTCATGCAGAAGGTTTGGTCTTCAATAGACTCCTGGAAGGGAAAGCAGGTGTCCTTGCAGCCAGCTGCTCTAGCCCTGTCCCGGGGAGCGGGGACAGGGGAGTGGGGAGCCCACGGATACGCACCTTTATGATGTATTGCTCTGCTGTCAGCCTGTACTCGTGGCGTCCGATCGTGAAGCTTATGTGAGGCAAGCTGGACAGTCTTCTGCAGTCTACGAGAAACTGTGTGCGGTGCACTGATTGAGATGGGATCAGTTTGCCTTTTTTAAAGTATTGCCCTTTGAATTCAAGACTTTTGTGGCAGGTAATAGTGTAATAGTGAATTTACTACAGAGAAACAGCATCAGGCTGACTTATGGCCCAACACTGCCCTCCAGCTTTCCAGCTCCTGCACTGGGTCAAACCAGCCTGACAGCCCAGATCACTGCACGGAAGCTCCTTGGGACCCAGGACTGATGAAAATCCTCGCAAGCCACAAAAGGAATAAGGTGAAGGAGCATTCTGACGTTCCCCCCTGTACCACTCAGAAGCAAAACTGAGTGTGTGAGCCCCAGTGAACCCATGTTAGCAAGGTTTGTTGAGCAAAAGTCCTCCAATGTTCTGGCTGGGACTGGGTGGAGGGAGCTGCCTCCAGCCCACGCAGGGAGCACCCTACAGCTGCACATCACCCCGCTCCCCCCCATAACATCATAGTTTTAGGGAAAAAAAGCCAGTGAGGAATACGGCACTTTATACTCTGCCCTGGAGTGGGATTTAAAGAGCAGAAGAAGGACTAAACTCTGGCATGGCCATTAATTTCTATAAATAATACACTCACTTACAGTAACACAGAAGACCATTTCCTGGCCTTTCTAGTTATTTCATGAAACAACTGGCGTGTTAAATGGCACTGCAGAATGCTCCAAGCCCCAGAGGGATCTTTGCTGTAAACTGTAGTGTTTAAAATCATTGTTTTAGAGGCTTCCTATAGGAAGAATCGACTTTTTTTTGTTGTTGTTAAATCTGCTTTATGAAAAAATAGCCCTAAATCTCGTGTATACTTACCAGGTGTCATACCACTGGGACAAAACAAACCATGGGATACAGAGGGCAAGGGTAAAAAAGCCAGTATAATGGTTTGTAGGATACGAGAAGAAAAACATAATTCATTTACATAGCTAGGACATCCAGAACTAATTAATCCTTGCTGGAAAGAGATAAAAGTTCTGGTAAAATCACTGACGGATGCACCCATTTATACTGGGATAAATTTGAGCTTGTCTGTGTTGCTACAAAAACAGTCATAGAAAGTCTTATTTTCAGGATGCTTTTTTGCAGAATCTGAGATGCTGGCTGAGTGCTCTTATGTCTGAACTGGAGTACATAAACTTATACTGCAATGACCTGATTCTTGTTTATACTACACTAGTATACGTACACTGGAAATACTTATTTTATCTACATCTATTAATATGTACCATTATAAAACCAGCTTGTTATTAAAGCATACTCTTCGACATGTATCTGAAAATTTGAATAAAAACAAAATTTAAGGTTTAATTGAGAAAGAATCAGAAGTTTCACGAGTTACACATGCAACTCCAAGTCCTCCTCTTATAAAAGGAGGCGGATTAAAAGTCCGCTATTGTCTTTGATCTTTGCCCAGTGCATTGGGCAACCGTAACACTCTTAATTTTCTTCCAAGTGCATTTTTGTGTCAGGATCAAGACAAGTGCGAAGTTAACAGCAACCATACACAGCAGCTTTACTTGGGGCACTGGAGCTGTGGTGATGTGGGAGTCAGCCAAGGGCCAGCAATAAGGCACAGTAAAAATAAGCTGCTCTCTCCCTGGGGGCGGGTGGGTTTAGCCATCTCAGGCTTGTTATCTCAATGTTTTAGATATCACAAGGGCTCAGTCATGCCATCTGAAAACTGCCAGCAGGGAGATGCAAAGGGTGGCAGAGAGACATCCCAGCCTGGCCCGCGGGCATAGTGGTAGGAAAGCCTAACCTGCCTGGAGCAACCTCAGCTGCACACAAGCCCCTCAGAGAGGCACAGGGGGGCTGGGGACCACAGCTGTGGGGCCAGAGAGGCCACAAAGTGATACATCAAGGCTGTTTTGGCCCACTGGAGGAGGTGGAGGTGCTCCTCAGAGGGCAGGCAGGGATGGGGGAGACTGAAGGGGAGTGTCAGCAGGGGGGAGGCAGGAGAGAGCAGCAGGGAAGAGAGGAAAACCAGAAAAGAGGCAGAGAATAAGGTTCAGGAGGGAAGAGTAAGAGACAGCGAGGTCTGTCCTGCATGCCGTGGCTCATCTGCCAGGAGCCAGCGTTGCGAGCCTCGCAGATGTGTGTCCCTCCCGGGAGCCCCAGCACGACACCGCCTGCTCTGCTGCAAGCTGACAGTGAGAGGTCCTGCCAGTGGAACCATTGTGGGGCTGCAGTTACAATACCTTTCCCTTTCCATCTGATGCTGACGGGGCTGGCCATCAGCACCAAACCCCTCCTGGCTTGAGCGAGCCAACAGCTATAGCCAGGGACTTTGAAAGGAAGGGTTCCTCTGATTTCCCAAAATAAATGTCTGATGTAGAGTACGGATCAATTCCTTAAACTGATGCCCTCATTATTTCCTTACACACTGGTACTGATGGGTATAGGAGAAAAGGTGGACATTTGGGAGGAGGGCTGGGGCAGCAAGGCAGACGGGTCAAAACCAGCATGGCTCCGAGTTCAGTGCTGTCCTTGAAACAAGGCTTTCACTGAGACCTTTCTGAGCAATTATTTCCGTTATTTTCTCACCCTATAAGCTCTTTGCACTAAATATCTGTTTCTCTTCCTCTCTGGCTGTTTTCTGGCTGTATAGTTTTTACCTCTCCAGTATGCGACGGGCTTGCCCCAATATACTCCTGTAATCGCCTGATTTGTGAAGAGGGGCCAGTGATAAGAGAAGTGCCCGAGTCAACGATGGCTTCGCAGCCGTGAGAGCAAAATGCCACCCGGCCCTGGATTTTTATGCTGTGAGTGAAAAACAAAGCATCTTTAAGCAAATGGCACATACACTGTGACTGAAGAAGCACATTATTGCTAGCTAAAGTACCAGAGTATGGTCTGAAATTAAAACTAGCTGCCAAGCTCTCCTAGTCTTAAAAGAAAAGAACATCTTTAAAAGACAAGAAAGTAATAAAAGGAAACAGCATGAGGAGGACTTCTCATCTGTGGGCCTACTTTTCTCTCTCAGGACTCCTACAGCCCTAATCATTTGTTGCCTGCTGATGAACTTGTCCTCACCACAGGTATGTGTCCTCATCGATTTGTGCAGCAGGAGAAGGACTGAAGGGACACCGACTACTTGGACCAAGGTTAACAGGAAAGATAAGAGCAGGACCTGGATCTGGATTCAGTTCCTGGGTGCCTTGACCTCTTAACTGGACAGTCCACCAAGAGTCGATTTGACCACTGGTGTATCATATTAAAACATATTAACGTGCTCTCCCAGAAACCAGCTACCCATGTCACAGCAGATTTAGAGAGCTAATAAACCCCAGTCTCATCCCGGCGAACCCGCTCTTTGAAAGGCACAAGGGTAAAACACTGCAGCCAAGTCCTCCTGTATCTGCACTGCTAGGTGTGTCTGTCTTTGTGGGTTTTACCTGGGGAGGTGAATTCCACCAGGTATTTCATACATACATACATACATACTTGTTCAGGTGTATTTGCCAGTAGCTTTTCTCAGTGACTGGGACCCAGTGGATTGAACCTTTGTAGAGGGAATGGTCTATCCCCCCAAGAATCAATTCACCACCGTTCTCAGTGTCATCTCCTCTGAAAGCAGAAGACAAGTTAACACAGACATGGGAGTGTGGTAGCATGGGCTGATGAGATTGCACTTAAAAAGCAAAAGACAAACCAAAGCCGTTTCTAAATTCAGATATGAATGGCTGAAAAGGATTCTTTCTAAATTGTAACAGCGGATGTCCCAACTCAGAGCCTACCAACAACCTCTGAGAAGACTCACTGTAGGCTGCCAAGGGCTACGATAGACATCAAGAGCAGGTTGAGCCAGTTGCTGTTCTCACCTCAGAATAAACAGTAGATAAATTGGTGAAGTTACAGCTAGGTCCAGATGAGGTAATAACAATTTTTTTCTGAAATGTGGCTACTTAGGTGTAGCACAGCATTTCTGTTCATCTCCACTGGCCAGAAGGAAACCTCTGGCAACTCAGACATGGTGAATCTGAGCTGGGAGCTTTTCTTTTGTTTATGACCAGCTGCAGCTCTCCATCCAAAAATTAATGGTCTGCCCAGCACATTTTTCCTTTTCATTCCATATTTTTCAGTGTCAAAGTGGAAAAAAAAAAA
>VZTL01063949.1:0-51257 GCA_013400535.1 Scopus umbretta
TTTTGGGGCTGGCCAGCGTGTATTACAGGCTCAAGATCAGGACTCTGATCTGACCCAGCTTGCCTGCTCTGTACCATGTGAGTATCTGCAGAAGTTAGATCAGATCAGTTGTTAGGAACTGGAACAGACCAACAGATTCAACAGGCTGGGCTCTAAAGTCGCGTGTGATTTTTCTGGGGACAGAACATGGATTTTTCCATTCTCTTCCGAGATGGGCCATTTCCAGAAAAACTAAACCTGGCATTATCAGGGCTGGCAATTTCACCTTGGCTCTGAGACCTGTAGTGTCTTTGTTTGTTTGTTTGTTTTTCCTTAAGGCTTTAGCTGTGGGAGTGACTCTCAACTTTCATGTAAAAATTATCCGTGTAATTATGATTATACATAATTATAACTATATTTATAGTTATTCCTTCACGATTTCTTGTAATCATAAGATCTTGTAATTTGGGGAAAGGGGAAAGAAGACAGCTTTAGGTGCATGTAAAATAGGCTGCAGGGGGGGAAAACTCCATAGCTTGAATGCCTCCAGCATGCGTCAGGCACAGAGAACTTTTCTGATGAGCTGGTGCCCCGCCACACGCTGTGTCCCCGGGAAGGATCCCTGCAGCCCATCTGCATGGGCTGGGTTTGCTTGTTTGTCCAGGAGCTCATGGCAACGTGCAGAGGTTCCCATCGCTGCAGCCGCAGTGTCGGGTGTTACCACTCCTTCTGCAAACAGGGCAGGAGGCGTGCGGTGCCCAGTCCGTGGGGCAGAGGAGCTACACTGCGGTGCTGAGCACCTGGAAAATGTCAGAGGCGGCGAGACTCCAGCAGCAACAACTCCTTTTGGGTCCAAGCTGTTCCTGAAGGTGCCGGCGAGTGGTTTTGTGCTGTTATCTAAACACCTCTGAGTTTAGACCGATGCTGGTTTTGGGTTTCAGCTAACGGGACAAGCCTGGCCAATTTGGAGCTTGAAGGGGTGTTTCTCGGCAGTGGATTACATGGCCAGCAGCAGGTAGCTTCCCAGGAGTGGCCAGGCAGCAAGGAGCCAAGCCAAGGGCTTCCTGGCCTCAGCAGAGTGGGCAGAGGGAGGAGGAAAGGTGAGATGCGGCTCCTGGAGGGACAGGAGTTGCTGGAAGCCTTGCTAACACGGGGCTGGCTCTGGTCTACAGCAGCTGGCTCTGCCACCCGGGGCAAGCTGCCTCCAGCTATTTCTGCTGGTCCCCCCTTTAATACTAAGGCTCCTCTGCTTCACTGCGAAACGGAGAGGTGTAGCTGTGTTGTTTAGGTGACACCCGTCATGCCAGCCTCTAGCACTGATTGAGACCTGAGGCTGTTACAGCTGCAGGGCTGTAAGAGTGGAGAGCAAAATGCGGTTTCCACGTGTGAAACTGCATGAAGTTGCAGCGTGAACAGTACCGATGCCTGTGCCAAGGGCACTTGAGCAGAGCGAGGCCACAAAGTGGTTCGAGTTCCCAGGAAAAGCCATTTGTTTATGATAAAGATGTGAAGATTTCAACCCATTCAGTTTATCCAACATAAGCCTAAGACAGTGGTGACTTAACGTTAATAGGGGAGTTGTACCAGGTTCAAGAGAGCTCCTTAAGTTCTTCGGAAGCGGGCAGTGGCAGAAAACTAAAGACATCAACTAAACAACTTCAAATGAGACGCAAGGCCCCACGTTATAGCAGGAGGGTTCCTATTGCAAGGCAATGAACTGTACCAAGGCACCAACCTTTGGAACAAATGGATCCTTCAAATCGGCCGGCCGGCGCCTTTCTGGAAAAGCCGCTTCCCTGTTGTTGAGATACTAGGCTGAAGAGCTGCGTCATTATATTGTGCTTTATAGCTGAGTGACACAGGAAGTAGAACTAAACAAGTCAATAAAACTTCATGATAGTTAGCCACCTCATCCTAATCATTGATATATGGTGCCTGCATTTGGGACAGTTCCCTCTGGAGCAATCTCGCTGTATTCCCAAGAATTGTTGATGAGCTGGAAGTTTTTATTAATGAGGCTGCTCAGGTGCTGAAAGGGGGAGCTGCGATCGCAGCGTGGTGGGGATCTTCAGCATGGCGGTTCTTGGCTGCAGGCGGTGGTGCAAGTGCCGCTGTGTTGGCATTGCTTTTGAGTGCTCTTAGCAAGGATAACAGCTCGGCAGTGTCATTCTGACAGCCCCATGAGTGCCCCATCGTCCTCTTCCGATACGCCAGTCATGAGACCACCAAACTGAACCCGGCATTAGCAGGGGTTCACTGCTTGCTTCAACACTGCTTGTTGTTAGGACACTAATTAATTTATGACTCACTGCCGAAGCACTTTGGAGCAGTAATCACAGACTAGGACTGCACTGTGTAAACACAAAACCTAAGGGCACTCCCTCCTCCAGAAAGCTTTCAATCCAAACATGCAATCTAAACACACAGCAAGAGAGATAGCCCGTGGGATATCGACAGAAGATGTGGAAACAACAGGCTGACATTGATCAGCATAACAACATATTCTTAACACACAATTTTGCTTGCCTGCAAAGCTTTATTCCTCTTCCATTAGGACATAAGCATATTTGATTCCCCCCCCCCCACACACTTTCTGGGCTGGAATTGAGAGCTTGCTACATTTACCGAAGGGTTTATGGCGGGATTTATCACTTGTGACTCTTTCATCGGCTTTGCGAGTGTCGGTGCATAGCGGCAGGCTGCTCCCGCGTGTGCAGGGACTGGGCTGGCTCGTTGTGACACCAAGCACAGCAGTCGCAATGTCAAAGCATTCATTTCCCCAAGGTGGTGTTTAACCAGTCAATACGGTGTCTTCTGTGTTACCAAACCTGAATCCCTGGGGGTCATTCGCATGGGCTTGGAAGTATTCACCAGTCGGTGCGGTTGTGGAACTATGCAGGGTTACCACAGCATCCCAACAACACAAGCAAACTCTGCACCTGACATCTCTGGATTGCCGGATCCTGCTCTGACTTAAACTTACTTGAAACTGGGTTTAAACGGGGAACATTGGCTTGCAGGATGGGTTGTAATGAGTGCAGGGGATCTAAACCGGCTAGCTGCAGCACTGGGAGCTGGGGAGCGTGTAGCAGCAAGGTAAATGCGGCTTTCCTGCGGCTCTCCTGCATTGGCTGGGTTGCTAATGGCACAGAAAAGAAAGCTTGAACTTTGAATGGAAGACAGACTCATCCTTACGTAAAATCGGTGGTGCTGCTTGGCGGTAATTAACATCAGAAAATGGCTTTTGATTGATCTGGCCCTTGATAGTGCAAACCAGGGTGAAGTTCAGTTCTCTTACTGCTGAGGCTGTTGCGAGCAGCTTTGCCTTTATGATAGTTTATCTGAGAGCCGGCTTGTATTTTACCTGGCTGGATTGCTTTCCCATTTGCATGTTGCACTGTGGAAAAACCCCTGTCTGCTGATATAAAGGAGTCTATCAGGCTGCACTCCAGCCTCAAATCCGGCAGCTGGGACTTACTTTGGTGGGAGTTATTCTTGCCTGACTGTAGGACTCTAAACCACACTTTCAGATTCAACCCCTGTCTTCTCAAGACAACCCAGAGTTGCAAGAGAGCAGCCTGTCTGACTTGGTGAACTCAGGACTGAGTTCAGAAAGCAGCTGGAGACTTCTGCCTTGTTGCTAGCTATGTACGGATGAAATGAATCCTAGCCTGTCTGCATCAGCCATCAGGTCAAGTATAGCTGGGTGTGTGTAACATGCAAGTTTGCTTTACACTCAGTGGGTTACTTTTCTTTTGCTGGTGGAAGGTGAGCCAGCTTGCAGGGCAGAGAGGAATCTTGCCTCGTATGTCTCTGTCTGGCTCAATCTCCCCCTTTCCCTCCTTCAAAAAGAGAATTTCTTTTTAGTAGCTGCGATCTCCAGCCGACTTGTATTCTTCCCGCAGAGAAGGAAGTACATATTTTTAATAGGCTGTGGCCAGAGTATGTAGCCGGTGCTATCTTGTGGTTCTGATGAGGGGAAGAGCTGAAGGATGACACATTCAGGCCAGGCTTTGAAATCTCATGGAAGATTTATGACCTGATAGTAAAGAAACCTGTCCCTTTAAGGCTATTTGAAAATGCAAAAAGCCCATAAAACTAATTTTTTTTTTTTTGCCTCTGTGTCTTCTGCATAGGAGCCCAGAAACCAGTCCTATCTCCTTTTGAGTGTGAACTGGCACTTTGGGTATTTCCACGCCGGGTGCAGCCCACCTGAACCACCTTTATTTTCGCACTAACAGGAGAGAGAAGGCAAAACCATGATGTCCAGGAATAGCTGCGGCAGCTCTCTTCTGCTGCCCTCATTCCCCTGCATGGCGCAGACTTGCTGGGTGCTGCTGGCAGAGCACGGTGCGTCTGTCCAAAGCTGCCGCTGGCTTTGGTTTATATTAAACTAGGCCAGACCTGGCGCTAAGCTGAGGCCCCTTATCTCCTTTCTGCTGTTGCACAGGGGAGCTACCTGCTCTGCGACAGAGTTAAAAGTAAATGCATATTCCCCCGCTTCATTTAGGCAAGCGGAGAGGAATGGAGAAGGCTTGCGAAAATGGGGATCGGACCTGTCCTGTTCTAACTCTCTGATAAGGGAGACCAGAGGAGCTCGTGCCTCACGTCCGTCAGCGGCGCATGTGGCAGAGGCAAAGGGAGGCGCAGAACAAAACCGGGTCTGAGCGTGGGGACAGGGTGCCTGCCAGGTGTGTCCTCGCCCTTCTCTGGCCCTTCCCTTCTCCGCTGCTCAAATTCAGCAGGTTGATGGAGGGTGGGAAGGCAGCCAGGCACACCCAGCTCTCGAGGCAGTAAAATGATCCCTCTTTTGCCCTTGGGCCAAGCCCAGCTTTTCTAACGGATAAAAGGAGAAGCAGACAGGAGAACTCGCTCACTTCCGTGGTCTCCAGCAGAGCTTTCCTGAGCTTTTGAAGGTGGGGGATACTGAAAACATCCTCGGAGCAGCCATGTCCCGGTCTGTGAGTTTCAGCTCTCGCTCTGCGGCCATCCCAGGGGTCAGCCAAGTGCGGGTCAGCACCGTCTCCTCGACCCGTGGACTAGGAGGGGGTGCAGGCTTAGGCAGGGCAGGTGGCTTCGGCAGCTCCAGCCTCTACAACCTCGGCTCTGCCAACAAGCGGATCTCCCTTGGAGGTGGCAGCTCCTACAGCGTTCGCTCTGGATACGGCTATGGAGGCATGGGATTTGGTGGGGCGCTCTCCCCTGGGGGTATTCAGGAGGTCACCATCAACCAGAGCCTCCTGACCCCCCTGAATCTGGAGATTGACCCCAATATCCAGCGGGTGCGCAAGGAGGAGAAGGAGCAAATCAAGACACTCAACAACAGATTCGCCTCCTTCATTGACAAGGTGAGGTGTTGGAAAGACTGATAGCTCCGTGGGCACTGCTTAAAAGCAGGTCTGATCCAAAGCTCGCTTAACGCGGTGGTGTGTTCACAAATGGGCTCAGGATCAGGTCCTCAGGAGCATGGTGTGATTTGCCTACTGCAGTCCAATAACTCTTATTAAAGCCCTGCTTGCATTGCCCTCATTAAAGGGTTTTGCCCTGCTTAGGGAAGCTTTGTACCCCTTTTACTTAGCCGGTATTGACCATAATGTGGGTACAGGCTTTAAAGATCAAATCTGCACCCAAGCACACCACCACCAAATTCAGGGAGGAGGGGGCCTCTTGGAGGGGAATTGTCCCAGTAGAACAGATCTTGACCTAAGTCAGAGCTTGCTGTGTTTGTTTGCAGCGCCCTGTACCTCTGTTGCTTTACTGTCTTGCACTGATTGATCCCACGTCCTGTGTAAACTTCAGCTCTGGCATCCTCAGAATGCAAGGAATCCAGATGTGGAGTCTGAGTAATTGGCTGACTTTGAGGTCTGTAGATGGCTTCTGTCAAGTGTCAGGCAAGCAGAATCTGCTTATCTTTAATTCATACGAAGCCTTAAAGTCATAAGCCAAGCCCCAGAGTAGCAGTGCTCCCTCCTGGTCTTTATCATCCTCCAGAGTTTAGGTGCTTCCTATGAGCAATCTAAATTCTTCAGATACCACCCAAAGCCTGTCCTTCCCCCAGGATTGAAACTCTGTAGTGTCGGCCCCCGCTTCCTCCCACTTTTACAAATGATCCCTTGGTTGCTTTCCAGGTCCGGTTCCTGGAGCAGCAAAACAAAATGCTGGAGACCAAATGGAGCCTCCTCCAGGACCAGAAGACTGCCCGGAGTAACATTGTTCCTATGTTTGAGACCTACATCAACAACCTGCGACGTCAGCTGGATGCGTTGTTGAATGACAAAGGGCGTTTGGAGGGCGAACTAAAGAACATGCAGGATCTTGTTGAGGATTTCAAGACCAAGTAACGTATAATCTTCCCATCTAACAATGTAGTTGAGCTGGCAGGTTGGTCAGTAGATCGGCAAAAACATCCCCAGCTTTTCTGCTTGGGAGGGAGATGTTTTCCAGCCATGAGTTAGGTGTCTAGTCCAGGGAAGCTGCCCAGATTCTTCTTGCCTGGATCACTTGTTCCTGGCACCTTGTTCCCACATGGTCTTCAGTGGCTCCATCCTCTTGGCTTTGCTTTGGGGCCTCCTCAGGGGTGGCTTCATACTTTGGGTTGGATGTGCCCATTCAGGTCTGTAGGAACCCCTTGGGAGCTCAGCAGGTTGGCAGGCGGTGGGTGAACTGCTGTTTGTTTTGTGGGTAGGTAATCAAGCGGGTGACCTGCCATTTTTAATCGACTTTTCACTCCAAATTGTGTCACCTGGGAGGAGACCCATGAAGAAAGTAGCCTTTGTCCCAGCCTGGGCCAAAGCCAGCTGTACATGAGAATGCCTTTAAATTTGGAAAAAAAAAAAAAAAAAAGGAAAGAAAGAAAAGAGTGAGCTGGCAAACTGGATCAAGCAGGAACTGAAAACAAACAGATCTGATAACCCCCAGGGTGTGTTTAGGGAAAGCCAATAACCAGTGATTCCCAAGGAGGTGCATGGTAATTGATCTTCCCCCCAACCCTGCTCAGTTATTTCTACTCTGTGCTCATCCGCAGTTGTACTTTGCACCTGTGCAAGACAGCAGCGAGGAGCTGGTTTGCACCCAGAGGAATTATAACCCTCATTTTAGTTGCATGTCACATGCATGCAGGGTGCACAGGGGCGTATTTATTCCTCCAGCTTACCAGTCCATGTAAAACCCAACCCGACATGTGTTAAGAGAAGGGAAACACAGATTAGGAGCCTGAGATGCTAGTGCAGCAGAGGGAGTGAGAATGTAGTAACTGGAGTTCAGAACCTGCTTCTCCCCATTTATATGAAGAAAATCTCATCTTCTGAGTCGAATACCTAAAACATGACTAGCCCTGTATGTATCTGTTGCCTCTTTTTCATGTGTCCAATTTACACAGTAATTCTCAGTTTACATCTGGGGTAGAGGAGGAGATTCGTATCCACAAGGCTCCAGGGGATGAGATTCAGTCCCTTACTCAGTAACTGCATGGACTAGGGGTGCAGTTCAAAATAAGCAAGGGTGGGAGCAGGCTGTGTTCACGCCGTCCACGGGGCTTGGTGCACAGCATGCCAAGGGGTGGTAGTGCACTGGGCTTCCCGAGGCGCCTCGGGAGTTCATGGAGAATGCTGAATGATTTGTCAGTTCATTGACCAGCTCAGTGGAGCTTCCCTGAGGAATATGACAAACCATTCTAGAACAATTCAGTCTTTTTACCTGTCTCTGATTATCCATTCTGCGCTGCAGGCTGTGTGCGCGCAGCACAATCACGTAATTCCAGGTCACGTTACCTGTGATAGCAACGGATGCAGTTTGTTGACCTCGAAAGGGACAACATCCATGTATGCCGGCGTGGATGGGCAAGCTTCCACTGCGAAGCAGAAGGGGAGGTACATGAAGGCTGTTGAAAGTGAAGTAGCTCACGCTTTGGAAGGCAAATTACAGTGCTAGCCATGCAGGGACTGTGTAAATAAACAGAGCCGTGTTCTAACTTGGGCAACAGCAATTGTGAAACAGCCAGAGAAAGTGGTTCCTGCTGTGTTCCTTGGATGACTTTCAGGATTCGTATAGCAGATTCTTGCTGTTTGTTTCAGCAGGTCAGCTTATGTAGAATGGTGTAAGGCAGGCTCTGAGGTCCAGGCTTGCAAGTGGTACCGATCAGTGAACTTCCATAAAGTCAATGGAGCATGACTTTTATCTGCTGAGGATCTAGCTCATTACATCTAAAGGTGAACACCTAAGGAAGGTTTGTAGCCAATATTAGAAGTGACTTTGAAGCATAGCCACTTTGTGCAGAATGAGAACAACTATACGTAGCGCTTACCGGGACAGTGGCTTGTGATTGACACCTGCAAAACATTCTCAAATGTCTGTAATAAGGAAGTGCACAGTGAAGGTAGCATTAGCAGGGGCTGTGATCGTCATAGCGGCATTTGTTGAATCTGCTTGCATCTCTTCTGCCCCTTCTCTCAAGGGGCAAGCGAAAAAGCTGTGAGCCTCAGGACATTGACAGCCATCCTGCAGCTCTCTGTGACTGAGGATAAGGAGCAGAAATCTTCTTAAGTGCAGTGAATTTTGATGAATGTGGGGAAAGCATGGGTGAGAAGTGCTTTCCAGGTTAGTGGTCACAGCGGTGGGGACCAGAACAGCTTTCAGGCATCAGCTCATCCAAACAGTACCCTGGAACTGCAGCATACAGCTGGTACCTCTTGTGCAAATAATACACATGCTGCAGCAGTACAGCAAACCTCTGCCTGTGGCTGGCTTGCTTGGGGGAGTCATAGGGTTTGCCGAGGTTTCACAGAGAGAAATGGAGGGAGAGAGAAGGGAATGGGGGGAACTTCACTGTGACTTTTTTTCCTTTTACCCAGGCTCTAACTTCACACCAATCCCTTTTTTTCTGGCAGATATGAAGATGAAATCAACAAGCGCACTGCAGCAGAGAACGAGTTTGTAGTGCTCAAGAAAGTGAGTGCCATGGGTATTAGCTGGGACTGATCGTATATGTTTGCAGCCCTTCTCCCCCTTTTGCTCCTACACTCTCTTTCCTACAGCTGGGCCTAGAGACCTACAGGTGAAGAATTACGGCTCTCATTTCTGGCTAAAGGCTGCCTCAGAGTAGGCACTGAAGTTTCTCTGGGAAGCTAGGAAGGAGTGCCAGGTCCCATGGATGTCATAGATTATGGCTGTATCTTTCTTCGGGACGTTTCCTAAGGCCTCCCCTTACAGTCCAAACTGACAGTGGATTTGCAAACGCAGGTCCAGGGGACCCTACAGAACATATGGGGTCCTGCACACCAGCAACATTTAGTACACTGGTAGATAATTTTTAAGACACGCTGAGTCATTGGGCAGATGGACATGGAGAGCAACCAGCTTGGGGAACTCGATGGGCTCATGGCTGCTTTTGAAGCCACCAAAGGCTGGGTGGACTTAGTGATCAAAGCTATGGCAATCTCAATGGATTATCACTCTTTTTTTTTTTTAGGATGTAGATGCTGCCTACATGAACAAAGTGGAGCTGGAGGCCAAGGTGGATGCCCTGACGGATGAGATTAACTTCCTGAGGTCTCTCTATGAAGCGGTAAGGTCCTTTCTGCTTCTTGTGGCTGCTGCAGTGTAGCAGCCCCAGTGGGTGAAGAACAGCGAATGGTGACTGAGAAAATTAACGTGCTGTTTCCAGAGACAGGAAGGGTGATGGAGACCTGGAGTCTTCCCTTGCATAAGCAGAAATAAGCTTGCAAGTAAAATGCGCATCCTGTGAGTTGCCACAGTGATTTCTCCATGTCTGGGATGTGAGATGGATTTATTGCAAATGTAGCCAGAACGTGCATTTTTTTTTATGCTGTTGGTGTGAAAACAAGGAAAACCAGTGTATTATAGCCAGTGCTGTAGTGCTTATGTGTTTGTGTGCTGTGTGAGAGAAAGAAGGGAAAGCTCCTTGACCCACATGCCACATCTTGCCCACATCTTACCCATTATTTGCAAGATAAGAGTTTGATTGAACTGGACATGTTGCATCCTTGGGTGAGGTGGTGGAATTTGGCCCTCACTTTGTTGTGAAGCTGATGCTCAAGCTTCTTGGACTAGCGTTTCATGCTGGGTTCTTATTTCAGGAGTGGGGTAAACTAGCCTTGCTGTCAAAATGTGAGCGATAAGTGGCTCCATTTCTGCTGCTGCTTGTTACTTTGTGCTTTGCAAGGTTGATGTGATTCAGTTGGTTTCCGTCTAATGAATGAATGTTTTCATTGAATTCTTATCTGCCTCCCTTTCCCTTTTCTTCTCAGATTCTCTCTTTAATTGGCTTCCAAAAGAGAGACCCTTAAAAGCCAGTGATTAATGGTATTGTTTTTAATGCAACCGGCAGGAACTTAATGAGCTGCAGGCCCAGATCTCTGACACCTCTGTGGTGCTGTCTATGGATAACAGTCGAAACCTGGACCTGGACAGCATCATCGCAGAGGTCAAAGCGCAGTACGAGGAGATTGCCAACAGGAGTCGGGCAGAGGCCGAGTCCTGGTATCAAAGCAAGGTGAGTTATGGGAGACATAAAGGCAGTAACAGCTTCTGTTAGTCCATGTTTCCTGTGTGTCATGAGTGGGAGATTCAGCCCGCTAACTGACTGCCAGCCTGACTCCATCCTTTTCTCTTATACTGTTTCGTGTCGCAGTACGAGGCACTGCAGGTCACTGCTGGGAAACATGGAGATGACCTGCGCAACACGAAGAATGAGATCTCAGAGATGAACAGAGTGATCCAGAGGCTGCAGGGTGAAATTGAAAATGCAAAGGCCCAGGTGAGGAGCTGCCCTTCTTCTCCTGCTGCAGAGCAGTGGATTTAGCAGCAACAAGCGTGCCAGGGATCTGGGTATAACACAGCATCTGTAGGAGCGGTTTGGGGGTGGCTGCAATGCTCACATCAAAAGATTTCAGTTCTGCTGGAGAGAGAAACTGTGTTGTGAGCAGTGTAATGCTGAGCGGCAGCTGAACTGTAGGTGAGAACAAGTCCGCCAGTGACCTGGGAGTGCAGAAGGGGAGTGATGCAGAGCAGTTTCCAAACGGCAAGGCTGCGTGTGGCCTCCCTCCCAGCCACACACATTCCTTGTACCCTCTTGCTTCTGGGATCTTTGTCCACTCCCTTTCTGCAGAGGGGAACGCCGTGTTTGGGCACACAAAAATTTTTCAGCTGTGTGGGAGTGCTGTTTGCTTTCTCCAGGGGCTGTTCTCGCTTTATCAAAGGGCTGGTGAAAGTCAGACCCGTGAGTGGTTCAGACCATGTTCCGGGCTGAAAACTGGCTGTGAATAACCAGGGTGCACAAAGCTGGAGATAAGCCACCGTGATTCATCCATTTGTATTTATTTGGTTTCAGGGCAGGGAAGCTTCAACAGACACTTACAAACAAAGAGCTGACCCAGTGCAGCTCCCTCGAATAACGAATGAGAGTATACAGCACATGTGTTCATTCTGAGCCCTTCCTGCCAAACATGGGGCTTTTGTGGAGGTGCAGGGGGCACAGTGGAGGGTGCGTTAGACTGCCAGCTTGATGTGGCCCCACAGGGATGCTTTTGGGGTAGCTCTGCATTGTTTGTTAACGGCAGGTCTGCTCGAGTCCACGCTTGCCTCACATCAAAGCTTGCTGGAGACCAGCTGGTTCTGAACAAGCTCTGGGGCATAACAGGAGAGAAAACCTGAGCTTGCATTAACCCTAAGTGTTGTGCTGTTGAGTGCAGTGTGGGTGGGCTGAGAAGCTGACAATTACCTGAAGAAAGTCTTCTGAGAATGTAGCCAGTGGAAGGAAATAGGTCTGCCTTTCGGAAGAACGTATCTTGGGATGAGATGAGCTTCCTTTGCAGGCTGAGTTCCATTCAGTGCCCCAAAAAACTGTGTAGGCATGAACTTTGAGGGATCTAAGTTGAGCAGATGGCTCCAGGGCTCTGCAGATACACAGAGATGGTCTGGCCAGTAGATGTCAGAAGTCCATGGGCGGTAGTGTCCTCTGCTAAGGAGGAGAGATGCTCCCTGACATACCCTGCTCCGTCCCTGCAGCGTGCCAAGATGGAGGCAGCCATTGCTGAAGCCGAGGAACGTGGTGAGTTGGCTGTCAAAGATGCCAAGGCAAAGCTGGAGGAGCTGGAGGCAGCTCTGCAGAAGGCGAAGCAGGACATGGCCCGGCAGCTCCGCGAGTACCAGGAGCTCATGAACGTCAAGCTGGCTCTGGACATCGAGATCGCGACCTACAGGAAGCTGCTGGAGGGCGAGGAGAGCAGGTGGGCGCAACCTATGGGTTTTACTTGAGGAAGGGTCCAGCCCTTTGTTCCCCTTGCTTGGGGACATTGTGAGGGCCCAATTCCAATTTCTGCAAGGAAATACAAAAGAGAAAACTTTGCATTTTAAACTGACTTTTGGTCCTGAAAATGCTTTGGCTGAAGAGCCAAACTGGCAAGTTCTGGGGAAAATTTGATACTTTGGGTGAAAATATGCAAAGAAGAAAAAAGTTGTTTTCCATCATATGCTTGATGCTGTGGCAGAAAATTTCCAAGTGGCTCAAATCCCTGTAGAATTAGGACAGAGCTTCTGCGGTCTTTCAGCTGCCCCCAGGTGATAAGAGAGCGTGTAAATGTAGGGCCAGAACAAAGCGCTGGATGGCACACTTATCTTGTCTGAATTATTTACAACAGCAGTAATAACTCACTGCCATTGTCTTCATCCTCAGCGCTGAGGCCCTGGGGGAACACTGAGTAATAAAGGCTCTAACCCATCCTCTTCCTTTTTGCCTTTGTGTTTCTCTTCTCCAACAGGTTGGCTGGTGATGGAGTTGGCAACGTCAACATCTGTGAGTTGATTTAATAATTTATAATAGTTACACATAGCCATATGCCTACAGAAAATGCAGGCAGGGACCAGCTGGGTCTGTGTGCAGGAGCTTCATAGTGCCCTGCCTTAGCTTCTGCAAGCCAGTTAGTCCCCTTCTTAAATGGGAGCCCCCCGAGACAGAATTTGATGGTGCTGTTGGCTCCATGGCACGCTTCAGCTCTAACTCATCTGTATGAAATTTAACTTGGGGGAATATTGATCTTCCTTTTCTCACACTTTTGCATGGAGAAAAATGTACTAATAAGAAAAGGCCTTGCCTAGACTGGAAGTTAGTGCAAAGATGATGTTAGAGGGCGTCTTTCCAGCTTGGGAAGCATTGCATGCTCACCTTGCCTGGACACTGGACAGATGCTCACGTCTCAGAGACGCTGTCTAGAGCTCTAAACCAGTGGCCTTACTTTTCATCCACTTAATTGCCACTGATAGCTGGTGAACTGTACGCCGCAGCCTCTTTGGTGCACCAAGAGATGAGCTGAATGTGTTTATGATATGGGGTTCTCCATGCTGCAGGGGGTCCTGAGCCAGACTTGAGTGATGGAGAAGGAGATGGGCTGCTCAACCCTCACATCCATCTGGCTAAGCACAGAGAATAAATGCTCTGGGCCAAAATGTAACAAGAGATTAGTATCCTGGGCCCTGTGTTTTGCAGGGGATTGTAGAGAGTTTTCATCTGATTGCTGCAATTTAAAAATGCCGTTTTTGTGAGGGTGCCAAACTGGGTTCAAAGTTCCCTGGCGCTCACGTTTGGTTTGCTTCTCTCTGTGCCACAGCCGTGGTCAGCTCCAGCGGTGGAGGTGGCTACGCCAGTTCCAGTGGATTTCTGGGAGGAGGAATCGGAGGCAGCCTTAGCCTGGGAGCAGGCATGGGCAGTGGGGCGCTTGGCTTCTCCTCTGGGGGTGGCTCCAAATCCTACACCATCACCACAACCTCGTCCAGCAGGAGAAGCTTCAGGAAGTAACTACAGGAACGGAGATCAGCAGTACTCGTTACGTGGGAGGAGGGAAACCATAGAAAGAAAAGTTTTGTTGCCTTTTATAGGACAAATTGGCTGCAAAATTTCTGCAGTGATGAATGAATTGGAGTAAGACAAACCAGAGTACCTGACCCTGCCACATCACGCCTAAGGCTTGATCCTGCACTGTTGAACTCAGTGGGAATCATTCCACTGCGAGCAGGTTCAAGCCTGTAGGGTGAAATTTATCCAGTGAAGCAGGCGGTATAATGCTTTTGTTACTTGTGTACTTGGTAGCCCCTGCTCAGGGCTGGATTTCACCCTTTGAAGGACAAAGGAATCATTTGAGTGGCAAGCTTTTCCACATTTCTGCTGTGGTTTTGCAAAAGAGACCAGAAGATTATCTCTTAATATGATTTGGAAGACTCTATTCCCTTAGGCTCCTCAGAAAATGCCAACCGTTGTAAAGATTTCTGCCTGGGTTTGTTTTCTTAAAGTATACTGAGAGGAAAACAGTGAAACTGTTCTGGGTTTCTCCTTATTTTCTTTGGAAATGGGCTCAGAAATGGAATTCAACAATTCTCCTCTGAATGAAACTGATTTCTTACCAAAGGCAATGCAGATAGATTTACTTTCGGGTTCTTTATAGTGAAAAAACTCAAAAGCAAGCTCCCCCTCCCCCCCCTTCCCTCTCCTTAAAAGAATCCCAAAGTTTAAGGGATATGAAGTTGCTTAAAATTATGAGTAGCCCACTAAAGTGGGAGATAACATTCCCCATCCTTGGGTGTCTCTGCCACCCTGTATTTCAAAACGTATCTAGTGATATCTGGTGTCTTTACTACAGCTAGGGAAAAAACGTGTTTTGTCGATGCATCATTACATTACTTGTTCCTGCCAAAATGTGTCTTCAATGTACACATGCCAGGTCATTACTGCAGTGGGAAGAATTGTCAGATAAGTAGCTCAAAGAAACTGCACAGAACTGTTGTATTGCATGCCCAGCCATGTCCTAGCAGTGTATCTTGACATTTTATGCGTTTGTGATCTGAGACCTTGTCTTGAGGCCATTAATAAAGTTTCCCTATTGCATGCTTCTTCAGTCCCAGCTGAGTTCCTTGTCTGTGCTGCTCTGGATGCTCAGGAGCTCTGGAAAACATCCAGTGTTATCACCTTCCTCTGGTCTCCAGAGCCTGTTCCTGGCTGTGGCCCCTGGAGCAGTGCCCCACTGTGGTCAGGGTCAGGATTTAGGTTTTGCTGCCTGCACAGTCTCATTCCTAGGTGAATTTTACCCACCTGCTTTGCACCAGGTCTGGGCAGTGGGATGATGGGGCTGGTTTTGTTCAAGCAGTTGGCTTCAGCCCAGCCCCTGATCAGGCCTGAAATGGACTGAGACCATTCCCTCTCCGAGCACCATCTTCCTCTGCTAAGCTGAGAGGAGCTAAACATTGGAGGAGACACCTCTCTTGCAGATGGCCAAAGCTGGGAGAGGTGGATCTGGGCCTTGCTGCATGAGGACAACTCATTCCTGCCAGTTTTGGGGCAGTGTGGGGTGAGAAGGGCTCACCCCAGGGTGATTTGTGCGTGCTCCCACCCCTCCCGTAGGGCCACGGTGCAGACGCATGGAGTGCCCTTGCTGGAGCTGCTCCTGCAGAAGACATCACCCCAGTGGGGATGGAGCCAGGCAGAGATTTTGTAGTCACTGAGAAAAGCTCTTTCCTCCAGGATGAGGATGGTGACGAGGCTGCCAGGGCCTTGAAGGATGCTTTACCCACCTGTGCGCTACCCGGACCCCGTCGCTCCAGTGCCCAACATGGCCCAGCACTTTGTGACGGAGCGCGCGCAATGCTGAGCCTGTGTGTGGTTTTACTACGCGCGCAGCACCGCAGCAGGGACGGGAGGGATCCAGGGCGCCCAGCGGAGCCATGTTATCAGTGGCCTGGCACACCCAGCTCATGGCTTTTAGATCATAGCCAAAAAATCAAAATGAAAAAATCCCCTGAAGTTAATTGAAATGAAAAGCTCAGAGAAAGACATTGCCCAGATGTTTTTGGCCGGGAGTGCCACTCTGCTGTCATTTGCGTGGCTTTGTGATAGTTAGTGAGGAATTGGGGGGGTCTCTTAGCATTACAAGCAGGGCTCTATTGCTGCTCCTCGATTTTCTTGGGTATCAGGCTTGCAGCACTGACCTAGGAAGGGGCACGTGCAGTCTGCGTGGCTGCAGCTTTTCCACGTTCACGGAACAACATACACTGCATAATGGTGCTGGGGAAAAGGGGACCTGCACACTGCGGGAAACACCGTGAAGTGTCTTTGTGAGTCCATGGAGACAGATGCACTTTGTGCTCGTTCCTTGGGTCCAGTCTTGGCTCAGTCTGGGGTCATGAGTGGAGGTGGTTGAAATTTAATCTCTCTGCTTCAGAGGGGGTGCTGATGCTACGACAGCAAAGTGCCCTGAATTAGTGTAAAGGCAGGTGTGTTCTGAGTGTCTCGTTGACCGCAATTTCTGCAAGTTGGATTCAGGAGAAATAATTCAGCTTCAGAAGCAGCTTTGCAACAGGGGAGATGCCATTCTAGAGAAGGGAGACAGAAGTGACCCAGAGAAACCCAGCGCCCACCCACGCCAGAGCACTACAGCTGCCAGACGGAGCAGCGCGTGAGCTGCCTTCAGTGCAGGCAGAGCCGTCACCCAGCTCTCCCCCTTGGGCTGAGGCTCCTGAGTGCCAGACTTTGCCTCCCACCGCTTGTCTGAACGGCAGCTGAGCTTCCTGTGCTGGTGGGCAGGATGTCACTGCTGGAGAGAATAGAGGCCAAAAAGGATGATGATGAGAGAAAGCAGGTCTCAGAGGTATTAAAAGGTAGGAAAAGCCATCAAATGATCTACAAAGCAGTATTTTTTGGCCTCCCTGTTTTGCAGCAGTGACTAAGAAGAACGAGCATCTGAAATGCGGATAAAATAATACACAGACAAAGGATGTTCATCTTGGTGCAGAGCCAGAAACGTGCCTGGTCTGGATGTTGAGGTGACCGGGCAAGCTGCTGTGAGTCATGGAGGAGCCATGAATTTAGGCTCAAAGAATTCAGGCAAAGCTGGAGGTCGTTTAGCTTTGCAAAATGTGAGTTGAGGGAAAGATGAAGCCCAGGAGAGAGCAAAGACAATTGCAGAGGGCAATTTTGTCTCGAATGGACAAGTCCTTTGACCCATCTGGTGACCTCTCAGGGACACTATTCTGTTCATGCCTTGGGGCTGGGTATGGCCAAGACAACCCTCCCAGCCCCGTTTTCCCTCTGGTTATGATTTAGGCAGGTAATACTACACAGTCGGGAGCACGTCCATCTTTCTATACTTAGCTGTGTATTTGCAGACTTCCACAGTGCAACTCCATAACTGTAAGCGTTGCTGTCATCACTGAGACATCTCCGAGCCCTCGGTTATTATCAAGCCAGTTAAACATCTTAATAGCTCTGCCCTGGTGTGAGCATGTGAATGGCTGGGGAGGTTGCTCCATGCATGTGCTTTACTCACGGGCATTAAAGATGCCCAACTGATGTCATCTGGGTGGTCAGTTGTATTTTCCCTTTCCAAGCCAACTGTACAAGGAAGTCTTGCTGCTTCCTCAGCTCATAAAAGTGGTGAAATTGGTTTTTTTCCTTCTTACAACGTTGTTGGTTTCTGCGCAGGTGCAAAGCCCAGCTGTCCCAAGGCTCAGAGCGCTTCAGCTTGTGCCTCTTGCTCTTTGCAGGGTATTGCACAATAATTAAGTATACTTTATAATACTTATCCAAGTATACTTTATAATATATTTTTTCTTTAATACTTTAAGCGTATACTCCTTTGAGTGTTTATTCTATTTCTGCTTGTTCTTGGCCTCTGTACTTCTCCCCTCCTAGTGAGCTGTCCTGATTTTCTCTCTCCAGCTAAGTGCCCCGGCTGAATGCTGTGTTCCTGCTGGTCCACCCCTGGCGTTTCTTTCTGGGCTGCCTGGCAGCTTTGCTCTGCCCACCTGCCCCTGTGGCACTGCTGTACCGCCAGCTGCACACCCGGGGATGCGAGGTTGGCCAGGTGTTGTTGTAATAACAGGACTGTGGTCACTGGCAACGTGGTTCTGTCCACAGATGTCAGAGTGTTTTACAAAGGAGGTAAGTTCTGTTCTTCTCTGTAGGGAAACTGAGGCAGAGAAAGGGTGAGGATTTGGATGTAACCGGGCCTGAGAAGGCGGCTGCAGATGGTGGGGAGCTTTCTTCAGTTCCCTGGTGTTTAAGCTGCATTTTCTTTCGTTTCCATCAGTTTTTCGGTAACTATTGAGGCCAAAACCCTGCTCTGAGGTTGATTTTGATTTTTCTCTTGTATTTCAAAAGAATTAAATGGCACGAAACCAGCATGGGCTGGGCTGAGTCCCCAGCTCCCACTGGGAAGGGAGGAGCAAGGTGGGGGGTGAGACAACTATCCTGGGAAGACTTCTACCTGGGAAGCCTAATTAGCTTGATGGGAAGCCTAATGAGCTTGATGAGGTTATAAAGGACAACACCCCACACAGCAGAGATGAAAAGAGGTCCTCCAGCCTTTTGCTGGAGATGGTGGCACTTTGCGCTCCTGCACTGGAGCGGCCACAGCCTGGGAAGAGGTACGTAGCATGGGCTGGGAGTTGGGTGCTTTGCCTGGGGGGTCACTGCAATGAAGGTGTGCCCTGTGGGA
Source organism: Scopus umbretta (assembly GCA_013400535.1). Lineage (NCBI taxonomy): Eukaryota > Metazoa > Chordata > Aves > Pelecaniformes > Scopidae > Scopus > Scopus umbretta. The sequence continues at coordinate 18,477 of VZTL01063949.1, forward strand.
GACCTGAGCAGGACCTGGTCTGGTGCTGGGACGGGAGGAAGGACAAGGGGGTGTAAAACCATCCAGTAGCTCCTGGTATATGGCTTTGAGGAGTTCTTAGGCAACTCAAGGCAATCGGTGATGGTTTTAAGGTGATTTAGCAATCAATGGTGGTAATAAAAATTTTCAGTTAGCTTTATGCAAATTGCTAGAGCATCTTTGCTTAGTCAGTGCCCTCTAAATGTTTTTGTTTGTTTGTTTTTCCTGGGGGGGGAAAAATCATTTGGGGCTCCGCCCTGTCCTAGTGAAGACATCTAACCTGGGAAGCGCCTGTTTCTTGTGCCTTGCTGGCAGCCAGCTGTGTTAGAAACACTCAGCACGGGGTGGAACGGATCCTGCTCCTCGCGTGCAGGTGTGGAAGAAGAGAGCGGCACTTCCAGTGCAGCACTCAGTGGTGCTCTCTTGCCCTCTCCTTGCATAGCTGCTCGTGTGCATGGAGAACTGGTGTGTCGGGTGTTATGGGAGACCGTTGAGGTGCAGCGTCTGAGTTAGGAAGGAAGAGCTCCCAGTGGATGGAGGGCTTGGCCTGTGCCTGTTTTAGACCCCTGTAAGCTTTGTGTTTCTCTGCCTGGAGCAGAGACAAGAATTAACCCTCCTTTCCCCAAATGAAGGCGTCGAATGAAAGTAACTGAGTTGCTATGTCAGTTTATTGGAGATGCAAGACTAAAACTAGGATGAAAGCTGCTGACAAAATACAAGGTCATAAGAGATAAATCCCTGCTTCCTCTTTTTCTTTCCAAGTAGGGTTAATGTACTTACACTAGCAGTTCGGTGTGCTAGATACTGGACGACTGGGAAGGCAACTGATGCTGGTCCCATGTGTTTAAGGTTGGGTTTGGATCCCTTGAACAAGATCACAGAGGAACTTTGTCCTAGGGCCAGATGCGTCGATGGATCAGTCCCTTTCATACCTGACAGCGGACTCTGGCCCGCAGACTCTTCAGTTATGACAGCATTTATAGCAACAGACGAGCCAGACCATTAAGAACCCAGAAGGAAAAGGAAAGTTGAGGATCAGTTTCAAAACAAGTAATGCAAGTACATAAGCAAACTGCCTTCAAACAGCAACGGCCCTTGAAATCTATCCTTTGGGGTAAATAGTCAATGAAATCAAAGCGATGTATAGGGAAACTGCAAGCTAGGCAATTTTGGGTAAGTTCTACTCATGCCAGGGTGTAGGTGTAATCTAAAAGGCTGGTTGATAAAACTGGGTGGGAGCTGCTAAGACACCTGGGCTGGATGAAGCTCTAATGAAGATGCTCTTAGGCAGAAGGTGCCCTCTCTCACACTTCATTGTAATCCTTGAATCTGTATGAGTGGAAAGACCAGGGAACTGCACCAAAGGCATCTTGTTTTAACTGCATAATGGGAGCGATGAGGGGATTTTAGCCCTTCTTGCTCCTAGATTCCCTAGTGGAAATAGCAAAACTCTTGACCATAGAAAAGCCCTCTTTGCTTTTTGTGTCGCCATGCATGGAAAATGGGTGTGCGGTCTAGGGGAGCTGGGTGCACACGATCCGGCTCTGGCCTGGCTGTTGCTGTGTGTTGGCAGAAAGGCGTGCATGTTGCTCTGTTTCCAGCTGTGCCATTTATCTACAGCTCTTTACATGTTGCTCCTGGCCGACTTGGCCACGGACCTGTGGGAGCTCCTTGTGCTCCTGCTGCTAACGCCGTCTCTGCAGCTCGCTGCTGTGCCGCTGACGCCCGCACTGCTGGTCCGGCACGCGTTTCTGTTGGCTGACGCACGGGCACTTGCAAAGCCGGGCTCTGTGAATGGTGGACAGCTGCAAAAGGCAGAGCAAAGCTGAGTTTCAGCTTAGGGAATTCCCTGGAGAAAAGGCAGAAGATGCCAGTTTGGTAGAAGGTGAATATGCCAACTTACGGATGTTGACAGGGAAGCCTTCTTTTGCACAGAGCCTGTAGAGAATGGGAAAAGGTTGCACATTACCAATCTATCTTCAAATGCAAAGCCCTTTAGCCTCAAACGTGAGTCTGACCCTCTCTAGCCTATCTCTTGCTGTTCGGAGGCAGTAGGCCTGGCTGTTTGGATGGATTTGCACTGGTTGAGGTCTATTAGGACTGATAGAAAGAACTGCATAGCTGACTTGCAGCATGGCAGCCCCAAAACAGCACTGGCCAGTTGTTTTTCCTTTCAACACCTGCACCTAAAGTAGCTTGTGCAGTCCTGCTAGGGTCTGTCACTCACCTGCTCTCCTCTCCTTCCAGCAGCTTCCTATAGGTGACGATCTCGATGTCCAGGGACAGCTTGATATTCACGAGCTCCTGGTACTTGTGGAGCTGCTCAGCGAGGTCTGCCTTGGTCTGCTGCAGGGCTGTCTCCAGCTCGGAGAGCTTGTGCTTCGCATCCTTGACGGCTGTTTCCCCACACTGCTCAGCGTCGGCCACGGCGGCTTCCAGCTTGCAGCGCTGCAAGGAGCGAGACGCGGTCAGTCTTAGCTGTCTCTTGCTATCTTCAAACGTAATGCATTATCAAGAGATGTGTTTAAAGTCTGGTTTTGCATTCACCGTGCAGTAAGATGGACACACAGTACCCTCTGGCAGGGGTTTGAGGGAGCTGGACGTGCAGTTTCATTGCTCCCTTGTGGTGTTTGCAGGGGATGGGATGCTGTAACAGCATCTGCCTTCAGGTACTGCATGAGTTGAGCTCTAAAGCAGCCCTAGTTGGAGCAGCAGAGTCCCACCCCATGAACACCCTTTGCAAGGTGCTACAGCACCATTTAATTTAGTTGTGGGAGCTTGCAGGAATAGTAATTCACTCTCTGCCTTGCTGAAACAGCCAGACCTGGCTGTGCTCACCTGGTCCTTGGCACTCCCAACTTCTCTGTTCAGTCTCTGGACTATCCGTGTCAGCTCAGCTATCTTGTTTTTTGTCTCTCGCAGGCTGTCAGCATTTCTGCCTGCAGTGACTTGCAACTCCTCAAACTAAAAAAGCACAAAAGACATCATCGCATATCCCAAAACAACATGCTTTGAGTTAAATCAGAGCAAATCAGGAGAGTGGGGGGGGTGTTTCTCTGGGTCTGAAGTTGGTCTGAAGAGGAAAAACTGCACCCAAACCCTCCCTCTGCCAGCTTTTCTCACCTTACTTTCATACCAGGCCTGCGCTTCTGCCCGGCTCCTGCGGGCAATGTCCTGGTACTGAGCCTTGACGTCCGCAATGATGCCATCCAAGTGAAGATCTCGGCTATTGTCCATCTGCATGACCACCGAAGTGTCTGAGATCTGGGCCCGCAGTTGGTGGATTTCCTGGTGGCGACATGAGGTTGAGCTGGTCAGAGAGGTGCTGGTCCTGCTGTGCTCCAACTCCAGCTCCAAGCTGATGTGTCACCCACGCTGGGCAACTCTGTCCCCCTTTGTAGTGAGCAAGCAGAGGTGAGTTGCCAAGTCTCACCATTCACCGCAAGCGATGACCACTGCTCTGTGTTACCCCCTCTTCCCCTGTCCTTTGGGATAAGCAACTTCAAAATCGAGCTGGAAATGCAAATGATGGGTGGAGCAATAGGGAGGCTTCTTACCTCTTCATAGAACATTCTCAGGAATTCAAGCTCTTCTTTCAGGCTTTCCACCTTGGCCTCCAGCTCTGCTTTGTTTAAGAAAAAACAGTCCGCATCCTGGAGAAGCATTGGGGATAGAAGAAGGAAGTTTGTTAGCGAGAGCAGACTCAGGGCTACCCTTGGGGTGAGGGACTTTCAGTGCTGGTACTGTGACCGTGCGCCAGCTCCCAATTACACAGTTGCTGATGACTTGAGTTCAAGCAAACCCAAGCACCAGCTCCTGCTTGTACTTGTTTTGTGTGCTGCTTTTGGGAAATAAATCACTGTGTGCACCCCAAAGACCTGAGCCTGGCGAGGAGAGTTCAAACAGCCCCTTGCTCACCTTCTTCAGGGCAATAAACTCTCTCTCAGTGCATGTCCGCTGGCTGCATTCGTCCTTGTACCTGCGTGGGAAAATGGGAGATTTTGTTCGAGTTCAGCACAATTACACCTTTGTCTGGGTTTCTGCAGGCCTTCTTTCAAGAAATGAAACTCCTAATTTTTTTTTCCTTCTCCCCAAACAATGTTTTGGGATGCTTTGGTCTTGTTTCATAGCCCATGGGAAAGCAAACATGTTTTTAGAGAGGTTTCTGCATCTTTACAAAATTGCAGCAGAACTATTTTCATTTGACCTCTGCAACAGTAAATAGCTGCTGAACACTTCTAAATGAACATTTCTTCCTTGAATTAGGAAGGAGAGAAAGAGAACCTGGAAGAGGGACATCCTCTGTTTCCTCCCTCTCTCTGTAAATTGGGAATTTATTTTATATACTGAGATCCTGGTAGATCTCTTCATCTACCTACGAGTTCTCTGGGAACCATTTACTACCAGAATAGTTCAGGGTCTCTGGCTGTTTAAAAGTCTGGAAAAACATTTTGAGCCCTGCACTCGCGCTCCTCTGGTTTTTACTTACATTTTCTTGTTGGCTTCCAAAACCTGCTGTGCTTCTTTCAGATCAGTTTCTAACTGCTCTCTGTTGCACCCCAGTGCTTCCAGCTGCTTCTTCAAGGAACCAATATAAGCCTTTAACGTGGGCATGACTGTATTCTTGCAGTGGGTTTGACCTTGCAGAAAGCTCCACTTGGTCTCCAGCGCCTTGTTCCGCTGTTCCAGGAGTCGAACCTGAAACCCAGAAAGCAAAATAGGAAACAAGATGAGGATTAAGGGCTTGTGAGAGCCAGTGTCTATGCAACAGTAGTGAAATGTGTGTTCCTGCTCCTGGTACATGTGAATGCAGCGTGCTTTTGTGCATAGGCTGTTTCTGGGCCACCTATGTGGAAATGCACAAAAATCTAAGCACTTCTAGAAAGGAGAGACTTGCAATAAATTGGGGATGTGCAGAGAGGAATGGGAAGGAACTGGAAGGCTGATGAAACTGGTTTTAGCTTGTTCCCATCCTGCAGTCAGGCCTAGAGGTCAGATCAATAGTGCCTGTACACTGAAGCTTCCCCAGTGGCACATAAACACCTTCGTGTTCAGCTGGCACCCTTATGCAAGTTGTTGCCCTCAATGTCTTAAAATGAGTTTGCCTTACAAGGATTTCATGCCCTTTCCATGCTAGACACCTCCCTTGGACTCTAGTGCCTGCAAATTGGAGCTGAGGAGGGGTTGCCAGCTCACCTTGTCAATGAAAGAAGCAAATTTATTGTTGAGGGTCTTGATCTGCTCCTTCTCTTGGTACTTCACTGTTTGCATGTTGGGATCAAGTTCCAGTCTGAGCGGTTGGAGCAGTTGCTCGTTGATGGTGATGGGTATGATGATGCATGGCCTGGAGACTCCACGAACCCTGTAGCCAAAGCCAGCATCTCTGTAGCAAAACCCCGTGCCAGCTGCACCAAAGCCATATCCACATCTCGGAGGAGGACATCTTCCAACAGCTGTTCTGGGCCTGGAGAATGCCACACCATCAAGGCTTCTGCTGCTGAAGTAACCCAAACCACAGTAGCCCATGCCACTACCCCAGTGACACGAGGCAGTGCTGAAACCACATTGATTCCTGGGAAGAGCTGCAGAGGAAGAGCTGAAATTCCTGACGGCATGGCTGGAGCTGGCACTGTAGGAGCAGCAGGACATGGTTGCTGGTGTGAGAGGGACTGGTGCAGGCAGTGTGCTGGGAGCAGCTTCCAGGGCGCAGTTCCCTCTGACAACAATGAAGCACCTTCTTCCTTTTATTTGCGTGGAAAATGGGGCGAGGCTGCATGAAACTTCCAGAAAATGTTTATGATGCAAAGAATGTGAACTACTTAGCATATGTGGTGCTTACCAACAGCGAAAGCAGCAGCGTATTCACCCCATTTACCAGCAGGGAAAGCAACAGCCTATTTGCCCCATAAAGGCTTGAAGAATGCTGTTAAATCAGAGGGGTCATACTGCAGTTTGTGCAATAGCAACAAAAATTAGGGGAGTTGTGCTGGGTGAGTTGTGTTCAGGGACATGGTAAAAACTGCACGTTCCCCTTCTTAGAGGTTGGATGAAGTGGAACTATGCCTTTGAAAATGTAAAATGCTTTTCTGTCAAAGGAGATCTTTAAGTTTTGCTGGTACCTCAGCTTGCAAGTAAGAGCTTTGAAAGAAAATGTGATTCAACCTGCAGTTTAATAAAAACTATCAGTAATAGATGTGAATTTACTGAGAATTAATGAACGAAGTCTTGCAGGCACATTAGTGATAAATGACCATGTTTTGTTGGTTCTGCCTCTAAAGAAGCAATGTGTTTTAATGCCAGAGAAATATCTGTGGCGCCAAATCTATTTCTTGAGGTGATTTTTCTGCAGGTTGCTAATACGAGTGTTTTCCAACATGATACTCTATCTGGGGGGAATTGCTGATTAGTTGAATGTGAAACCGATGCTTGGAACATGGTATCTTTTGCAGACACTCTTATTGGCCAGATCCTCAGGAATCTGGTTCCTCCTCCTCCTCCCCGCATCCCTTAACTTGAAGGTTGGGTTCCCACCTTGTTTGGGGCAGGGCCAGGCTTGGTCCTTCACCTCCTACATTGGGCGAGTGCCCTCGTTGCAGCGTCAGGGCTTGGACTCTTCCTGGCTTTGCTGTTCACACGCGCGTGTGTCCAGGTCCTTGAAAGGACAGGGATAGCGTCGGTGCCTGCGTCGCTGTGTGGGAGGGCAGCGTTTTTTGTAGGGGCAGGGTAGAAGTTTCAAACTAATGATTTTGTTTTGTTTACTGCATTTCTTTCCCCTTCCCTGTTCAGTGGTTGGTTGCAATTGCAAGCCAAAATTACCAGCTTTGCTGTAGGGATCTGGGAGCTCTTAGACACTTCGGCTCCAGGGCTCACAGGTATCCTTAGGGGAATGGGGCATGAGAAGATCTGGAGTTAATCTTGTGATTGTCCTCAATCCTCATGTTGCTCCAAACTGTAGTTGTATTTTATGGCTCTCTGGCTGCATCTCTTCTCTCCACATTGTCATCCTAGGGAACGCTTTCGGCTTTTGATGAGAGAACTGACACCAAATGCAAGCGTACAGCACTTTTGGACAGAAACAGGAGGACAGGGGTTGCAGGAGGCTGGGCTTGCAGGGAGCCTGACCCAAAAGGAGAGAGGGACAGTAGATAAAGCTGGAGTTTTTCCAATGCAACAGGAAAAGGCAGTTGAGTATGTTGTTGAACTGACTCCCCAGAAAATCCCCAAAATGTTTTGAGCTAGCTCAGTTAAGCCAGATGCTCAACCCAATTTGAACTATGTTTGGGAGTGAGATGTTTTGGTGCTACGCTTTTTAATGGAAAAATCTCAATTAAAAAAAAAAAAAAGTTTTGTTTCGGAAAAACATTTTAGTGAGGGAATTTCTCCTCTTCCTTCCTCTTCAAAGCAGGAAAATACTCCCTGGTTTTGTTCCTATTCTCATGATCTCTCACATCCCAGCTGCATTCATGCAGTCTGGCTGTAATCACTTCTAGCAGGTCTGTCGTACCACAGTGTTTTTTCAGCCCCCGGGAGTTTCCTCCCCTCTTTCATCCTGGTTTTAGGGGATTAGGTCCAGGGCTATGATGTTCATGGAATGGTGGACATGGGAGGAGCATGGTGGGTGAGATGTGTTGTGACCTGATCTCCTCACCCCCACTCCTGTTCCCAGGGACCAGCTCTGCACCCCGCATTTTCTAAAAGCCAGTGGATCTCTTGGAGACTCTAATGAGAGATGACCTCGGCCTTGATTTGAGTTTGGGTTTGTTGCTTTGGGTTTTTTTTCAAATTGTCTTGTTAATGTGTGTTTTGTAACTCCGGAAAGAGTGATCTCAGATTTGCTGTCAGTTTGTTGGGGAGAAATAGAGGAGAAAAAAAAACAAGATAAAGGCAAACAACAAGCACCATAGAGGAATCGGATGTTCTAGGTAAGAATCCTCTGCTCCCTTTGATATTTAACTTTTCTTTGCAATCATGTCCATACAGTAGAAGAGCAAAAACTTATATCGCATAATATTTTCAATCCAGGTAAGTGGTTTCTTAATACACACGTTGTGCTAACTGTGCACTGCCTAGTTAAAATAGCATTGCTCTGCAGGCTTTGCTAGACCTACACAACCCAGGAGGAACAGGCAAACTTTGGGAAGAGCCTATTTGTAAAACTACAGCATAAAGTAATGAAAAGAGCAAGCTTCGTAACAGTAGTGAATGTTGCAGGGAATAAGCAATGCGAACGGGACCAAAAGCTTTAAAATCCCCCACGTGTCTTCTGTGTGCTGCTAGCATGTTGCTGCTGATGTGAACTGGTGGAGTGAGGACCCTCCTGTCAATGCTTGTTGGTTCTTTTAGTATTTTGACCGGTAGGAGGTTGTAGAGGACACGAGGTTGACATTGGAACTGTTCCCGCTCACAACACTGTATCCTCCTGTGGTGGTAGAAGGAGCACAGATGTCTCCAGAGATGGTGATGATGCTTTTGCCACAGACACCTCCTCTGGCCCCTAGATGTCTGCTTCTGGAAGAGCAGCTGCCACCAAAGTATGGATCAGTATTGCATGTGATTCTTCCTGGGGATCAGCACACAGCTGCAAAGAAAACATTTCAGTTCAGGATTTCCATCCTACAGAGCAGATCCTGGGGGACTAGTAGGAATAGGGATTTGTCTGGTACTTAAAAATATTCAGAGGGCAACCACCATCTACACGCAGCATTAGGGGGATGGGGAAAATGGAGATGTGTAAACACCAAAGTCCGTATTTAATGTGTGTCCCTATAACTGGCCAATAATTGGGAGGTTTGGGCATGTGGGAAGTTGCCAGCAGGCCAGGCCAGTGCTTTGGATCTACCATGACTCAACTGCTCCGCTCATGCCTGTGAGGACCTTTTTCTGAGTCTGGTGTCATGACCCAAGCAGGGAAAGGGTTTTGCTTTGGCTCTGTGTGTGTAAGAGTGAGCAAGTCCTGGCCAAGGGCTTTTCCTCTGTCCCCTCAATTAGCCCACGTGTGAATAGATACCCAGTCATTTCAAGTGGGGTGGCCGAGGTGGCCAGGCATGCCTCTGGCTGAGCCTTTGGCTTGCTAAGACCTGAGGCTACACAAGGCATCATCTTTATTCATGCAAGGTCTTCCATTTTGGGGGAAAACTTAAGTGCCTGAGTGCAGTACGAGCTTTTGACTTTGTAAAGCGTTTGGGTCTGTAAATGCTGGAAAGTGCTTTGGAGAGTGTCATCCCCTCGGTCTTTGGGTTTCAGTGGGATTTGCTGCAATTACAGAGGTGATGGCTCATCAGAGAGACTGTGGAAGGTGGTGGTGGGGTTAGATGTGTTACTATTCCTTCCTTGTAGGGTTGTAAGAGCACCTGTCCGCTTTCTTCTCCATGCAGCAGCTTCCTGTACGTCATGATCTTGATGTCCAGGGCCAGCTTGACGTTCAGGAGCTCCTGGTGCTTATGGGCCATGTCCTGCTTTGCCTTCTCCATCTTGGAGAGTTTGCACTTTGCATCCCTGATAAGCACTTCCCTGTGCTCCTCAGTGTCAGCATGGCTCCTTCTGGTTTGCATCTCTGCAGGCAGGAGATTTTCATTACTGCCACTTATTTGCATGTGCTTTGAATAGTTCAGAGCTGTTGAATCTGTCTGTCTGCGTATTCCTCCACCTGCGCTTTGTTATATTTTCAGACTCTATAGATAAACCTTTAACTCAAGGATGATTCTCTCTACCCAACCGAGACTTTGGTGTATGTGTGGTCTTCTCACTGCAGTTCTCTACTGATGGTAGTCCAGTTATTGGTCATAATAAGCCATTTTACTCTTTACTTTGGATTACCAGCGAGTCTTAGAGTTGAGCAGCTGACATGTACTTCACCAAAACTGGCTTTATTGCTCCCTTGCTCTAGTGGAGGAGTTTTGGAAAGCCACAACCTGGGAATGGTGATTGACACATTATTGCCCCTGAGTCATCCTTACCTTGGCTTTGGTGTTTTCACATTCTCCAGTCAGTCTCTGAATCACCCAATTCAGCTCCACAATTTCATTTTTTGTATTACGCAAGCTGTCATCGTGTTTGCTGGTGGTTTCTCTCAGTTCCTCATACTGAGGAGAGAGAAAATGCAATGAAAATAAATACCAGAGTGAGGAGGCGCGTCAGTAATTAAACCTACTATGTGACTGGGTCTGCAGTCCCGGATCTTGAGCTTTAAGGCAAAAACCTTGTCACTGGGGGACACAAATGACTCATTTACACAGTAGCAGCTCTGTGTGTGAAGGCATTAATAGAGGATGTATCACACATAGGGCAAACACAGCAGGTGGCTAAGAAAACAGAGCATATGTTGTCATATTGAGCTTTGACATCATCACTGATGTCATCTATGTCCAGGCCTCAGCTGTTGTCCATTTGCACAATAACAGAGGTACCTGAAATGGGTGCTTGGAGCTGAGTGATTGCTTAGGGGCAACAGCAAGATTATCAGTTGTCTGCACCAGAGGTGCTTTCTCTGTGGATCTCCAAGGTGTGGAGGCAAGGAGATGCAGTGTGCTCCATGTACCATGACTTCAGGCTCACTACAGAAAACCCAGAGAGGGATTTTCTGGTTTAATCTCTCTGGATCCCACCTTCACCATGAAGTTGAAACAGATTCCTTAGGATGCAAGAGAAACGTCTTTGAAATGTAGAGGAATCAACTGATGTACACATGAAACACCAAAAATCTCCATGAACTTGGGCGATGGGTTGTGGGAGCCTAACTCCACAGGCTCCCTAAAGAGGCATGGGGTGGAGGAAAAGGGAGTGGAAAAGGAAGAGTCATTGCCACTTCATACAGGCTCCTCAGGCAGTTGATCTCTTGGGTGAGGGACTTCACCTTGGCTTCCAGCTCAGCTTTGTTCACATAGGCACGATCTGTGTCCTGAAGCGCATCAAGGTTTTATGAAATGAAAGAGCAAACTGCTTAATGTCAGCAAGTGATGAGATTACAAACTCCTAGTGCTGCTCTTTTCAAGGACATAAATTTTACCATGCTATTAAATGGTTTCGCTCACTTATCCACTTAGGCAGAAGACAAAAAATGACTAGAGACAGAGGAGGAAAGGTTTTGACCAGTTGGGGTATACAAACATCCCAAATGAAGCAGCTCAGCTAAAACTGACTCACTTAAGGTGGGATTCACCTCTTTTAATTAAATCTTCCCAAAAGCTGGCCTTTAGGTCCCTCTAGAGTCTCTGGAGAGTGAGAGGCAGTCTCACCCTCTCTTTCCAGCGATATTGGCTGCTGTTCATACTAAAAGCCTGGAAAAAATGTTTGAGTTGGTTTGAAATGCTCTTGCCTTTTTGTACAGAGAATGAGTTTAAGTTCATGTTTGCCAGTGAGTTTCCTCTTCATACCTGCAAGGAGAAGAAAAGAGATCACTTTGCTCCCCGTTATTCAGTTTAAGCAAGAATATGAATCTAATCTTCCTCTACCACCTCCAAATGCTCAACCTCAGTGTGGAAACCAACTGCTGATGCAAGCATACCCATGTACGTCCGGAGGAGATCTTGCATCTTGTGCAGCCTTTGCCATCCAAAAATTGATGAGATCAGTTCTAGCCCTAGTTTGGAGCTTGTATCTTTTTTTAAACTTACTTTTTNTAAAACCCAAACAGGTTCTTACTGCAAAGTCAGGCTGCGAGTTTTGGCCGCTGTTGCTAGTAAGCAGTTTGGCAAACACATCCCTTGTCTCAGATGTGCCATCAGCAGCTTGTTATGGCTCTGCAGCTGCAGTGCTCATTCAGCTGGGTATCTCTTCTCTTGCCTCGTCAATGAAAGATGCAAATTTTTTATTGAAGGTCTTGATCTGCTCCTTTTCCTGATACTTCACAGACTGAAGGTTTGGGACCAACTCCAGCTTGAGCGGCCAGAGCAGATGCTCATTGACTGTGACCTTGGCAATGGGTCTGCCCCAGGGCTCCACTGATCCTGCAGCCAAAGCCAGCACCTCCATAGCCCAACCCCATGCTTGAGGGGCTGTAGCCATACCACAGTAGGTGACAGCCACTGATCACTGGCTTGGGGTTGCAGCCTGCATTGTCACCAATGGCTTCTGCTGCCGAAGTGTCCCAGCCCGGGGTGCCCCACACCGCCATCTCTCCGGCATGAGACGGTGCTGGCAGTATATACCTTCACACTTCTCAGGATCACAGCAGAGAAAGAGCTGAAATTCCTCATGCCCCTAGCTCCAGAGCAGACATGGTAGGATTGGCAAGATATTGAGACCGGCTCGAAGGGGAATGAAGGCAGAGGGAGAAGCTGAATGCGGGAGCAGGAGGCAATGCACGCAAATTGACCGGGCCAGAAACTTTCTGCAATGAGAAGCAGAGCTTTTGCCTTTTTATGTCCCAGGAAAACAGGCTTTGACTGCACAAGCAGCCCCAGAAGACCATTTTTAAAGGTGTTTATGAGCTTAGGTTGTTTGGTAATATCCCACTTACCTCTTTTGCTGAACAGTGACCTGAGCCGCTTTTAAGCGCACACCTATCATTCAGTTATAGGCTGTGTTTCTAATTTGAATGGGAGGGAATCCCTGGTCCTATAAACACTGCATTTGCAAACCTCCCTTTTTTATAGTAAACATGAAAGAGAGAAGCAGAACCTATCTTTTGATGTTTGCAGAGCACTGGGAGTGAAGGAAGGAGCATTGCTTTATTTTACATGTGGGAAAAGAAGAATCTGAGTTGAACTCTTGGGAATACTCTAGGGTTCCAAACACTGAGGCTGATTTGATTTGGTATTACATTAGCCTTTAGCCAGAGTTGCTCCTTTTGTAAGCCTAATTCTATAATTTACTCCTTTCTTTCTTTCGTTTGACCTCTGTAATTTTGTTAGCCTCAAGAGAACAATCTTTTAATCCTCTCAGGACAGGAGAAGGACCTGTGCAAACGTACTCCTTGGTGCTAGGGCTCTGCTGGTCTGTAACTACAAGCAGAAAACAGGTGCAGCGAAGGGGGGTGTGGAGCAGGAGAAAGCAGTGAAAGATTTTCCAGTTCAGACCTTTGCACCAGCTAGGGAAATCCAAAGCCAAAGGTTGAGTAGATCGAGGTGATGATGGAGTGAGTGCGCTGATCTGGTAAAGAGAAATTCAGCCTGGTTTGCTGCTCTGTCTCTCAAGCTACCCGTGTGCTTCTCTCCTTCACTGAATGCCCTGAAGAGGGAGTCTGTTGTTTTCCCTAGTTTTGAGGGGAGCATGACTGACACTGGTCAGATAGATTGACACCTCTCATCTTATTGCTTGCAGAAGTGTCTTCCATGGGGAATAGTTTACAGGAGAACTGGGCTTGGTCCTTCCTCTCTGGTGAAATTGTTTGGCAAACCCCTGCGAATGTAAGTTTGGACACTTTATTTATTTATTTATCAGCAAAGGAGGTGGGTCTAGAGTGACAAAGGTGCAGGAAAGGCAGGTAAGTCTTTCCGAGAAGGTGAAACAGGTGATTTTCAGTCCCATCTTTGCTGAAATATCGAAAGGGCTGTCTGCCATGGGTGGGAACCTCTTAATTCTTTTGCCTGCTGCGTGGTAACACTGGGGGCTTAGCCCTGAGAATCTCAGCCTTTTCTAAAGGTGCATGTGCTTTTATGTGATTTTCTTGGCATTCACCATGGCCTGAGAACATGTTCTGTTCCATGAAGAGGATCTGGAGAGAGGTTCATGCGTGCAAGCCTGAAAGCTGGCCTGCCTCATTTAGCCGTGCAACGTTTTAGGGTAAAGCTGTGTGGGAGTTGTATGTGCTAAGCACTTTTTGAGACTCAGCCTAAAAGGAGTTCAGAGAGCTCAGCACCTTTCATGATTGGGCCCTGGATGCTGGAGAACAGCTGCTACATGTGATAGTTGGCATCTTCTGTGAAATGGAAGAAGTCATGTTGGCTTCTTTTCTCGCTTTCTCTCTCATGGGTTTTTAATTACAGACCTGAGCAGAGCTCAGTACTGCCAGCTTGTCTGAGCCAGCCCAGCTTCGATCTGCTGACCCAGCAGAAACCTCAGCTCAGGAGCATCACACTGCCCGGGGATCTCATCCTTGTTTAGCACTTGGCCTGACAGCTTTGTTGGCTGCTTCAGAGAGGGGATGGAGATAAATCCCTCCTGTTTTCCCTCCACAAGCTGCAGGTCTGGAACCAGCCTTTCCAGCAGTTTAGCTCTGATGCTTGGGATCCATCTTTCCTGACTTTAAAACACCTTTTGGTGTGCTTCTGCAATGCAGACATCTTCAGCTAACTGCCTAGAGTGCTCTCAGTCTCACAGAGGACAGGAGGTGTTACTGGAGAACAAATCATTTGACCCAAAAGTGTCTGTTTCTGTCCTTTGACTGGCTCGGATGTAGGTGTTTATGGCCAGGTGAAACCAGCCCCACCTTCTGGTCTTGCTGTGTTGGCTGTGCAACTTGGAAAACCTCCCCAAGTGCTTGGGTATTGCTGCTCTGTGATCCCTGTCTCCAATACGCTTACTGTTCTCCCTCCTCTCCGGGACCAAGATGGGGAGGAGGAGGATATGGGAAGGCTCTGAGTGACAGTGAGTGCCTATGGCAAATCTTCTAACCCTTATTCTAAAATTACGCTTTTAGGTGAATTTTGTAATGGCACAGAACACCCCCCCCCCATTGCTCATGAAAAGTTTGACTGACATTTATTGAAGAAATTTCCTAAAACTCATACAGTTCAACAGGAGCAAGAAGATGAGAGGAAACAAGCTAGTTACATTTTGGCACATAATTCTCCAACCCTCCTTTTTGCCTCCCTCCTCCATCCATAAAAAGAGAAGGAAGAAAACCCCAAGCTAAGAACAAAGGCACTGAAATGGAGATGTTTTTCCAGGTTATGTAAAATTTATGTTACCAAAGCCTGCTGTTCCTCCTTGTTTTTCCTGTATTTTTAACCCCTGTCTCTACTTTAAGCGCACTCTGGCTGGTGGAAAGGGGAATGGTTTGCTGCTGAGACAAGGTCTAGCAACCTGTAGGTTACGTGGTCTTTTGGCTTAAATTATGTGTACTGGGTGGGTGAGGAATTTGATATTACAGAGAGCCAACCCCTTTCACCTATGGAAAATGAAGGCTGCATTTTTGTATGTTGGTAGAGCTAGAGAGCCCTGGAGTGAAATGACAGCAACGTAAGAGGAATTGGGAAACAGAGCAACTGCCTCTGTATTGACAGACGCTTTGTTTTCAAATCTTCAAGCCTTTGGGGAGAGCAAGCCCAGCAGTGGGGAGCAGGGTTGATTGGGGGGGAGCACGAGAGACTGGTCTCCATGCAGCATCTGCTTTCTGTCATAAGCGGATGAAGGGACATGTTCTGCTTTCATGCACGCTGGTGTAAATCCAAGTACTGCATCTACTCAGGATTTGCACCAGGGTGCTGGAGCAAAAGGAAGCCCTGAGAAGCGGCAAACTGAGCTCTAAGGATGGAACCCTTTAATGGGAAGACTGATTACTCATTGGCAACCAGGGCTGGGCTTCTGGTCAGCTGGGTAAGGCTTTGTGCAGGGGAATTAGTTGGACATGGAGAGGCATCTCTCCCAAGCCAATATGTAGTGCTGGGAATATGTTTTCCCCTAACGTGAAAATGATAAGCGTGGCTCTTTGGATGGTGTTGACAGGCTTTGTGCTGGCAGCAGGAGGTGGTGCTCAACCTCTTCCGCTCTGGATGAGCTGGGTGCTGCCACGACTTAGCTCCGATAGCTCTTCTTGGTGGTGCTTTTTGATACAAACCTCATGCTTGAGCTGCTTCCCACCCCAGAGCTGGATCTCCCAGCCAGGCAGCTCCCGCTGCTGGAGCTGGCACCGTTTCCCTCCATGCTGAGCCTGTTGCTGAAGCCTGACCCCAGCCCCAACATGTTCCCACCTCCGTAGCTGCTCCCGGATGAGACCACCGCTGTGACGGGAAACGATGGGCAGAGGGTTAGTTTGTTTGGAATAGTATGAAGGAATTTCAGTGTTTAGTTTCACACATTCGTGGCTTTTCTTGGATGGTCTACCACTGCCTGTATTTCCCACATCTTATTCTCTGGCTTTTCTTCCTATCCTGTAGCAGAGCTGGCCTTAGACATCTGACTCTCCTAGGGACAGTATCAAAGTACAAAACCTTTCAAATTCAGAGCCGGTCAGAGAAAAGATGTATTATGCTTTTTGGCCTCCCCAGTCCCACAGACCGCTGCAAAACCCTAAGTATACTCCATTTTTGTGCTGGTAACTACTCGCTGCATAGCTCATTTTCATTGCCTTATCCTCAGTTCCAGGTACATTTAAGGAATAACTCAATGAATACTCAATCTGTTGTTTAGGAGCCAGATTACTTACAAATATTCACTGCACCAATGCCTTCTCCAGCCAGCCTGGAAGAAAGAGGGGACAGAGAAGGAAAGGCTTGTTATTTAGGACAATTTCAAGCAACAGCTTGGCACCAGGGACACTGGATAACAAAATGGTCTGGGGTGTTATGGTCTGATGATAAGCATCCGACAGGAACTGAAATAACACCTGTAACTGTGTAGGATAGGGGTGTGTTTTCTCTGCAAGTTTTTGTGGCCCTTCTCTCTACTGTTGCAAGGGAAATGTGAAAACATCTCTGGGTTTGGACATCATTTGGTTTGCAGGGGGAGCCACCCACCTGCTCTCCTCGCCCTCCAGGAGCTTTCTGTAGGTCACAATCTCGATGTCCAGGGCCAGCTTGACGTTCATGAGCTCCTGGTACTCATGGAGCTGCCGGGCCAGGTCTGCCTTGGCTTTCTGCAGAGCATCTTCCAGGCCAGCCAGTTTTGCCCTGGCATCTTTGACGGCCATCTCCCCGCGCTGCTCAGCATCTGCGATGGCTGTCTGCAAACTGGCGCACTGCAAGAAGTGGAAATAAGTCTGGTGTCTGCTCAGTGGGTTTGGACACTGATTCCAGGCATCCTTGCAAGGATACAGCAAGGAAGTGGAAATGGAGGTGCACCATACCTGTTTCTTTACACTATCAATTTCAGAGTGGAGGCGCTGGATTATGCGGTTCATCTCCGAGATCTCCGTCTTGGTGTTGTGGAGGTCATGCCCATGCCGGCCAGCCGTGAGCTGCAGCTCCTCATACTGAGATGGGGAGGGAGATGAGATACCAGGGCACAGTCAGATCTGGGCAGGAGCTTGAACTCATTGGTAGAGATTGAACCTGCTCTGATCCTCTCTTGACCAGGTCTTCTGTCTCTTTCTGTACTCAGTCCAAGCTCTTCCTCCTGAGCTTTAGCCTATTTTCTTCCCCCCTCTATCTCCTTATGCTCCTCTGTCTCTCATTGTCAAAATGGCATTTTCACATGTCCAAGTATCTAAAAGAAATCCTACCCAAATCGACTTTATTTTGCACCCTACTCCCCTACTGCTTGCACTCTCCAGTATAAAATAGCCTTTGGGAAATGCTAAACAAAAATTTTCCTAGTTCAGCTGGTTAATTTTCACATCCTCACCTTGCTCTGGTACCAGGACTCGGCCTCTGCCCGGCTCCGCTTAGCGATGTCCTCGTACTGCGCTTTGACCTCTGCAATGATGCTGTTCAGGTCCAGGTTTCGGTTGTTGTCCATGGATAGTACCACGGAGGTGTCTGAGATCTGTGACTGCATCTGAGACAGCTCCTTTAAGTCAAACAAATTTGTTCTCAGTTCCAAATGTTTCACTGTTGTGCTTGTCCCAGAGCTGATGTGTGGTAGAGGGGTAGGAATGGGGAGGAACTGCAGCTCCGAACAGCTTTCTCGGGCTGGTTCGATCCTGTTGGTACCAGGAAAATGGGGAAATAGCAGAACTGGGAAATTTGGGAGATTCTTACTGCTTCGTAGAGGGCTCTCAGGAAGTTAATCTCATCTGTCAGTACATCCACCTTGGTCCCCAGGTCCAGCTTGTTCATGTAGGCGGCATCCACATCCTGGAACCGTGACAACAGAGGCAGTGAGCCAAACCTTGCCTATCTGCATCCTCGTACAGAGCCCAGTTGTCATTTGATATGAACCTTTGGAGACCAACCAGACCTGAAGACTTTCTTGACCTCTGTGCCTTTAAACAGAGCCAAAAGTGAGCTGGTTTCTTCCCTCCACTTTTTTTTTTTTTTTTTTTTGGGGGGGTGGGGGGGGAGGGAGGTATGATGTCCATAGATCTAAGCAATTTTTGACATGTCAGAAGCTATTGAATTTCCCTTTTTTTGCCAGTGCACAGACAGATATTTTGGACAGTACTTGAAATAGTGGAAGTTTCTTACTGTGTCTCCTGCAGGTGGAACCAGGGGGGCTGTGGAGGGTGGAATTGGATACAGAAAGCCTGCAGAAGTGGCAGAGCATCTAGTGGAGTGACTACAAGGTACGGATGACCCAGATCTGATCTGGTATCTGGGGGACCAGGACTCACCTGAATTTTGGATGAGGGGCCTGAAACAAGAACAGCTATTGCCAAGGACTGACACACTGGCACAACTGGGTGTTTCTGCTTCAAGGAGGGATGACTACACCTTTGCTAAGTGCTTTGCCCAGCTTGGCATTGCTGGATAAAAAGGGTTATTTGCATTCAAATACGTTTTGCCTTTAAAAAGTGTGTCCCTCCTTTGTTGTTGGTGCCTCACCTTCTTGAGCAAAACAAAGTAATTCTCTGCAGTTGTGCGCTTGTTGATCTCCTCTTCATACCTGTTGGGAAGGGGAGATGAGCATCCTTTTACAGCTTCCACACCGCAACCCACCCCATCCACCCTGGGTGTATGGAAATGCCTCCTCCACGCATTCATTGTAGGGTGCTTATGGAGAGACTAAAGAGTCTGTTCCCAGGAGCATTTACCACTGTTGTGTAGACCTTTGGCGGAAACAACAAAAATACCTACCTAGCAACCTATGTCCTTGCTATGTCAGTGTGTGTATTATATGTAGCATTATTAGAGATATATATATATATATATCTCACCGATTATAATAGAAAGATAGCACCCTTGGGCTAGGTGGTGGGAGGAAGCCATCTAGAAAAGCTGCAGGCCTTCATTAAAGGCACATTTTATCCTCCCAGAAGTTTTTGCTGTGAATGGGAGCCTTGTACTCTCTAAATTTTCTCAGGCCAGGAGGGCTGGGTGGAGCCGTAGCTGAGCTCATAGCTGCCACACCTGGGTTAGTCAGAAGAGCCGGGATCTCTGACGCCAGCTCCCGCGGTGGCTTCAGGAGGGCTGGGGATAGCTGGGGAGGAGGGAGAATGGTGGCCTGGGCAAGGAAAGCCAAGGTCTGGATCAGCAGCAGCGTGCAGTCCCACTCTTGTGAAAGGATAAAAACCAGCAGTAGCCCAGCTCAAATGAAATGATTAAATGGGGGAGATGAAAGACAGGAGTTCAAAGGAAGGAGTCTGTGCAGCTAATAAAACAGTAGCATTTCATGACCCTTTCATGGGGGACAATTTCTTTGCATCAGGATATCCAACCCTTAAAATCATTTCCACTAATCAAAGTCCTAGCCTGTATATAGATCTGTGGGTGTCTCAGCTCATAGCCAGGTAGAAGAGGAAAACTAATTTGTCATATGTCTAATTTCTAATTGCCATATGGATTAGTATTTGACTCAGAAGAGCAAAGCATTAGGGGGAATACTTTGGGATCCACAAAGTTTAAAATAAATAAAGGTAAGAAGAACAAATTCCTAGGAAATGGGGACAGAAGCGGTGACATCCTTTTGGTAGGTGTAGGCATTGCTGCCACTATGCAAGATGAAGGTCCCTGCCCAGCAAGGTGTATGGTGTAATTGAGCTTTTGCCCAAAGATTCCCTGATCTGGAGCCAGGAGGAATAATTGCCACTTTATGTCAGATGCAGGCAGAGTATTAAAGTCTGAACCTCTTCTATGATGTGACCTTTGGTTGTCAAAGGATTTCTTGTCTGAAGCACCCGCTGCCATGGCACACCCAAAGGTCTTTTCTCAGCTGAGCAATCTCTGTTGCTGCTTTGCTGCTCCAGACTCTGCTAATGTTAGACATTGCTTTTCAAAATTTAAAATTGCTTTCACCATGGACCTGTGACAAGAACAGGAGGAGGACACTCTCTGACCCAGTTCATTAATGAGAGAATTGTGCTTACAGCCGGGATTCATCTCAAGTCGGCTACCTGGAACTTGGCTATTTTGGCTAAGCTCTGTTCTTTTGGGTTTCTTCTGTAGCTGCTGGAGGAAGATATTTATCTCTGGAATGTCATTTGGCCCATCCTAAAATGAACTAAGGAAATCTGGATGGCTGATTTGTAGCAGACCCTGAGGTCTCACGTGGCCAAACTGACACAGGACAGATTTTTTTTCTCTGTTAAATGTTTCTTTTCTGAATGCACAGAGAACCATAAAAAAGAATTCTCAAAGTAGACAGTGGATGATGGTTTCTTTTCCCCAAGGCAGTTGTTTCTGTTCCAATGTTACTTTTGGGCTATGGGCACTGTTGGTAAAGGTGGCAGAAAGTGTCGGACACATGATCTCCCGGGAAAGGGAGAGCAGAGGGCTTCTGGCAGAACGCGCGTGTCCTTGTTTTGAATTGCAGCCTGCACCTAGCTCTCATCTCTTGTTTTTCTGGTTCCAGATTGACAATTTAAGCTCCTTACTTATTCACATCCATTAAGCAGTGTATCCCTCGTGGGCATGGTAGCAGACACTAATGCTTGATAGATGTTTTTCCAAAGTGCAAAGAGTGGATGAGAGAGGGAACACCTCCTCCTAACAGCTTAAAGAGTTAATGAGCTGAGCTGAAACCCTCACCCAAGTTTTCAGTGACTTTCCATGGGGTGGAAGCTAACTCCTGACTTTCAGAAGTGATAAACTATCCAATACATTCATATTAATGGACATCATAATAATAATAATAATTAAAAAGAAAACCAAAGAAAAACACTTAAACACACACTTAAAATGAATCTTTCTTTTTAGACAATTTTTCTCTCCTGGAAAGGAACCCACATCGGTAAGAAATGTGAGTGTCCAGAGAGCTCAATAGTCAATAGTTAAGATTCAGGTTTCATCCTCGTCTGTATTAAAATGACTACACAGGAGTGGAAGCCATTTGGAAAGCTTAAGCTCTGGACAGACTAAGCTTTTGAGAAGGTGCTCCCAAACTCCTGTGGATGCCTGACCATCTGAGCCTTTTGCAACATTTAAAAAGTTCACCTCTCCCTGCAAAAAAATTGTGTATGTCTTGCAACAGGTGACTGCTGCTGCTGACATTTATACAGCAGCTAAAGTGAGGGGAACTGAGGCACTTCAGTCCTTTCTGAGGTCTCAGAGTTTTGGGTTTGCCTTGGGTCTTTTAACTCAGCCAGGAAGAAGATAGAGTGAAGAAAAACTGGACAGGTTTGTTTCTGTGTGTATGTTGCTTACCTGATCTTGAAGTCTTCAACAGCATCCTGCATAGCCTTCAGCTCCGAGCTGAGCCGCAGCCTATCCCCTCCTAGAGCCTCAAGCTGTCTTCTCATGTTGCTGATGTACACATCAAACATAGGTTCAAGGTTATTTTTCACAATTTTTTGGTCTTTCAAGAGGTTCCATTTGGTCTCCAGTACTTTATTTTGTTGCTCCAGGAACCGCATCTGAAACCCATCAGAACAAATTAAATCATTTTGGATCATCAACTCAAAACCTGCCTCACTTTTCATGAGATGGGGTCTTTAATGTGAGAGTTTTTTTGGTTTTGGTTAATGTAATTTGAAGTGGGCTTTAGCTGGGTATGTCATCAAAAGATCATTGGTAGGAAGATTTGGAAACCAGGAGCAATATTCAACTGCAAAGTAACCTGGAAAAATAATTTGCACCATATCCAGACTGCCTATACAGCTCTGACAAAACGAGCTGTATAGACAACCTGGATATGGTGGTAACAAGCTGAACAAAATCCTTAACTCTGTGCATTAAGGATTTAGAAGTAGATTGGTAGTGTTGAGAACAATCCCGATCCTGCTCTACAGGCAATGACAAACATGCCAGGCTGGATGATAGCGGAATATGTCTTACCTTGTCAATGAAGGAGGCAAATTTGTTGTTGAGGGATTTGATCTGGTCCTTCTCCTCTTGCCGCACTCTCTGCATGTTGGGGTCAATCTCCAAGTTAAGAGGTACCAAGAGGTGTTGGTTGACCGTGACATCTTGAATACCTCCAAGGCCACATCCTCCTCTGAACCCAAACCCAGCTCTACCAACTCTACCTGCCAACCCGCCATGACCTGACCCATAACTGTATCCTGGTCTAGCAGAACAATACCCTCCGCTCATGGAAATCCTCTTGCTTGCCCCTAGATTGTGAAGGCTCCTGCTGCCAAAACCACCGCTGATCCATCCCACACCTCCACCACTGCTGTGGGACATGGAGCTGAAGCTGCTTCGGTTAACAGGCATAGCGGCAGAAGCAGTACTGAAACTCTTAGTGAGTCCTTCTGACCTAATGCCGACTGACTTCTGTGCAATTGTTCGCCAGTGGCGAGAGCAGAGGACAGTGAGGTGAGATGGCTGATGAGTAAAAAACTTTGGGAGTTTGGATCAGGAGTCCCCTCTGCCTTTTATTCTTCTGGAGAGCTGGGCTTGTCTGTAGAGGACCGCTCAGTTGACTGAGCTAATCAGTTTGGTATGCTGGCATGTGGCCACCTTTCCCAACCCGTTAATCACCGGACTCGCTAATGCAATGGGCTGTCAACCTTCAGGCTCATAAAACTAACCAAATTTTCTAACCCGTATTTTTCAGAGTGGGGATTACTGGTGGGAAAAAAAAAATTACGTCTGGAAGTTCCCTTTGGGCTTGCTTTTAACTTGGTTAATGGTGTCAGTGCCCATTTAGTTCAAAGCTGATGGGACTGAAGTTGCCACAAAAGGGAATCTAGAGATGTTGAAAACGCCAGTTCGATGTGCTTTGCTAAAGTAAAAACTGACTTTGCTCCCCGATTGCCAGCCATCTTGGGGTAGGAGCAACTTGTCCTGATCTAGGCAAGAAGTTAGATGTCTTGGTCTGCACTCCTCACCTTTGCAACACTTCCTCTGCACAGAGGCACTTCTGGTAAAGGTGATAATTTGGGAGGCACCTGTGCCTTTCTGTTGGCTACAAAGGGAGCCTGGATGTTTTGCTCAGCCAAAATGCTGAATGATGAGATAGCTAAAAGTACGTGGTCCTCAGAGAGAAAACAGCTTGACTTGTAAAAGTTCAGGTCATCAGATGGCTGTTTGATGCTGGACGGTGTTTCAATAACAAACCAAATACCAGTTCTGATGGTGTCAGTGGAAATATGGTCCCGAGATGCCAGAGAAGGATGGGCAGGTGTTGAAGAGGATGAGCCATTTCCTTTCCAGTAGTGCATTATTGTGCTTAGAGCTGGAGGATCAATGAAAAGCTGGGGTTTCTTATATCTCCTTCTCTGTAGGCTAGGAGTCAGCATGCACTTAATGTGCGTCATGTTTACATCTAGTGTTTTAGTCACTTGGCAGGGTTGTGTCAGAGACTGAACCACCACAATCTGCTGTGGTAATCTCAGCACTTTTTAAATTGTTCCTTAATTTGAGCTTTGGTGCTTTTGTAGTTTGTCTCTCGTTACTGCTGTTCAGGAGATCAGAGAAGGGGAACTAAACCTTCCTAACCCTCAGGGTCTTTGACTATCTCACAGCCTATGTCTGGGGACATTATTCTTCCCAAAGAGCGTGAGTTTGGGGATTTAATGGACTTTTCCATTTCTAATTATGGTAGTGGCAGTGACGGCATTTTATTAGCCCCTGCAGCTAGTGCATGTACAGAACAGTGTGAGCTGAAGTACTTGCTTTCTTGGGAAAAAACTAGATTTATATCCTTACATGACTCATCACATAAAACCTTGAAAGATTACAGGGCTTTGTGCACAATTTTGTTCACTCATCATGAAAATGCTGAGAAGCCTTAGTGTAGAAATTAAGATTGAAGGACGTTTTCTCTCGTGCCTACTAGGAAGAGGAGATATTTTCCCATTCTGTGGAACATACTGATGCTAAAAAACTTTGCTCACACAAAAGGGAATGGAACATCCAACTGCTCTATTCCTGTTGGATGTAAGAGGTGTCTGTCCATGGAGTTGCAGTGAGTGTGGAGGAAGGAAAGGTCTCAACTCTTGTGTGTATGACTTTTGTTTACCTTCAGCTTTACTCTGCTATGTCAACCGCTCTTTTCCCCAAGGTCCTATAAAGTAATTGGAATTAAAAGGAGGATGTCACAGAATTAATACCACATGCCTTTTATTAGACAAACACTGGGAAATGAGGATTTTGGAGAGTCAAAGAACAAACAGGAGCATGGCATGCTTTATATAAATAAGGACAGACAGCTTTGACTTCCAAATCTTTTGCAAGTAACAGGGTAAGGATTGCACAGAATACAAGAGGAAACTTGGCACACCCTAGCTAACAGTGCTGATGTCTGACTTTAATAGCATCTCTTGGTTGAAGAGGTGGTGGAGACATGCTTCATGCTGGAACTGCTTCCACCGACCACACATGACCCAGCTGTGCCTTGTCCGCTTCCAGAGCTGAAGCCCATTCCTCCAGCACAGACCCCACCTCCAACACCGCTGCTGCCTCCAAAGGTGAGGCAGTTTCCACTTCCGTATCCCGTTCCTACAGCAGTTCTGGTCACAGCTGCAAGAGGAAAACACCCTCTTTAGAGGCATCCACAAATAGTAGGCTCTGAGTGTCAGAGAGACAAATGTAAAAGTTGCCAAACTATCTTTAAAAGTTACTTACAGATATTCACTGCACTGGCACCTTCTCCAGAGAGCCTGTTAGGGGGCAAAATGAGCCCGTAAGAATTCAAGCGGAACACATGAACAGGAGCTGGTTGAAAAGGCAGGAGAACTTCCTTGGAATATTTTTGGTGGAAGTTGGAAAGTTTGCGCAGAAGGCTACCACCCTTCCAAGCAGCTCATCTTCGTGGGCAATTGCTTGCCTTTAAACTGATTTCAGGTCTTCTGATTGTGGGAAGTCTAAACCTGACAACGGTCTGTGACTCCGTTGCACCTCTGGAAACTGGGATATAAAATTGCACCCACCTGCACTCCTCTCCCTCCAGCAGCTTCCTGTAGGTCGCGATCTCGATGTCCAGGGCCAGCTTGACGTTCATGAGCTCCTGGTACTCGCGGAGCTGCCGGGCGAGGTCTGTCTTGGCCTTCTGCAGGGCTGTCTCCAGCTCGGCCAGTTTTGCCCTGGCATCCTTCATGGCCATCTCCCCACGCTGCTCAGCATCCACAATGGCTGTCTGCAAACTGGCGCACTGTGGAGGAAAAATAGTGGTTGCATTCCTTCTCTAGAGCATAGACCAGTTCTTTGTACCCTGAGGTCATGACACCTGGTCTAGATGCCAAAGACTTTGGGTTAACGTCTATAGGTGTGGTCTTAACAATCATTGAATTGATCTATGTTCTGAGCCAGGTCACAACCTGGATTTAATCTAACTCCACGCCTCTTAACATCTCCTTAGGTTTACTACCATTGCATTAAGTTACTCTTAGTGATGTCACTGCACTGAGATAAAAGTTGTTGTATTCATTCCTGATCCAGCAGAACTCACTGAGATGCATTTATTTTTATTCCCTGGAGTTGGCTGGACAACCAAGAGGTTAGACCACAGCTAGAGTCAAGTCTCATGTATTTACGCTGCCCTTTACCTGTTTCTTCACGCTATCGATTTCAGACCGCAGCCGCTGCACATGGCGGTTGAGCTCGGAGATCTCCTGCTTGGTGTTACGGAGGTCGTCCCCGTGCCTGCCTGCCGTAGCCTGCAGCTCTTCGTACTGTCACAGAGAGAGGAACAACCAGTCAAGGTAAAATCCGTTAGTTTTAGAGCCAAGCAGAATATGGGTATGTGGGTGTTTGCACTCAGAAGTATGCATATGTTCTCAATCCCAAATTAGCACTTCCAAACTTTATAGGATTATTAAATCTGAAGACATCCTGTGTTATAAAAAATCACAGTGGGACCTGCCTCGCCGTGGGGATTTGGAGGAGGGAGTGTGGTTTTCGCATTGCAGAAGCCTTCCTAGGCACTCACCCTGGACTGGTACCAAGACTCAGCCTCTGCCCGGCTCCTGTTAGCAATATCCTCATATTGCGCTTTGACCTCTGCAATGATGCTGTCCATGTCCAGGCTGCGGTTGTTGTCCATGGTCAGGATGACAGAGGTGTCAGAGATCTGGGTCTGCATCTGAGACAGTTCCTGCAAAAGCAGCAGGTATTTCGGTGAGTCGCAGGCGTGAGACACAAATGCTGCTCAGAGGGAGGAAACCCCCCAAGTTAGAGGGTAGACCTAGGTGGACAAAGTGATTTTTCCAAGATGGTTTCAGGCAGGGTTAAGACAGCAGGTGAAATGGAAAAAGCATTGAATTATTTAGTGCAACAGAGTGGAAAATAGTCAGTCCTGAGCCTCTGAAGTGGGAAAGGAAGGCCAAGGACATTGGAAACTGGGAGAAGGATGCAAGTGCTGGTGCTTACAGCTTCATAGAGGGCTCTGAGGAAATCTATCTCCTCCATAAGGGAGTCCAGCCTGGCTTGCAGCTCTGTCTTGTTCATGTAGGCAGCATCCACCTCCTAGAAAAGGAAACACATGCACAAAAATGAAGTGATTTTCGGAGAAGCGGAGGAAAAACTGGAGAATGTGTTTCTTGCTATGCTTGTGCAGGGCTGGGAGGCACAGCATGTGTACACCCACCTTCTTCAGGATCACAAATTCATTCTCGACAGCTGTGTGCTTGTTGATCTCCTCTTCGTATCTGCGGGATGGAAATGGAGGGTTGGTCTAGGCTTGTACAAAAGTTATTTCATATTTTCAGGACCAGCCTCTTCTTTTGTATGTACAGTTTTGTATCTTGGTCTCTTAGCCCTATAATTTTCTGCCTGTGACTTTCAGCCATGGGGAAGTGAGGCTGAATACATCTCATATTAAAGTTAGCCTGGGCCTTACTCAGAAGATTCTATCAGCAAAAAGGCCTTCTTTCCTTGTTTGATGGCACAGATACAACAAGAGAGCTGGCATCTGTTGCAGCCCGCCCTGCTCTCCAGGCAGACCACAAATGGATAGACTTACTTGTTCTTGAAGTCCTCAGCAAGGCTTTGCACCTTGTTCAGCTCCCCTCCCAAGTTCTCCTTGTCGGTCAGCAAGCTGTTCAGCTGTCTTCTGAGGTTGTTGATGTAGGTCTCGAAGAGGGGCTCAATGTTGTTTCTGACGGTTTTGTTCCCCTGTTCTTGCAGGAGGGCCCACTTGGTCTCTAGGACCTTGTTTTGTTGTTCAAGGAATCGGACCTGGATAGAGAAAGGAGATGCCTCAGAAACAGTGATTTTAGGATGTTTTTTTCTTAGAGAGGCAAGGTACAATCCTACAAGGATTCACTTGCTGAAAGGTGGGAGCTCTCAGCCCTTTGGAAACAGCTGACAATTTATACAAGCAAGCAAGAATTGCACATGGGATGTTCACATTCCTGCTCTCTTTGCAAATTCTGCTTCTTTACATCCTATATCACCATTTTCCCTCTGTTGGCTGGTTTCATTGCAGCATTTCTGTGAGGGATATATGGTCTCAAAGCTGGAACCCCTCAGGTTTTATTCCCAGGCTGCTGATGTTAGAAACGGCAGTACAAGAGCAGCAAAATTGCTGATAAAGATTAACTTGCCCTTGTTTATGCTTCCCCACTGAAGAATCAACACAGCATAACCAAGATATCTTATGTCTCACCTTGTCAATGAAGGAGGCAAATTTATTGTTGAGGGTTTGAATCTGATCCTTCTCATCCTTACGGATACTCTGGATGTGGGGGTCAATCTCCAGGTTGAGAGGTTTCAGAAGGCTCTGGTTGACTGAGACTTCATGGATGCCCCCAGCTGGGACAGGAGGGAATCCAGGGCCACCCATACCTCCACCAAACCCAAAGACACCACCAACTGCACCACCAAAACCACAGGATATCCCAGTGCCAGCACCAAAACCTGCAGGTCCATAGAAGCCACCACCTCTTCCAGCTACAGAGATCCTCTTGCATCCACCAAGACTGTAGAGGCTCCTGCTTCCAAAACCTCCAGCAAACCTTCCATACCCAGCGGTGGTACTGCAGCTTCCACCTTGGGATGCAGAACGTAAGCAGAAGCTGGTGCTGTTGCCATTTGGGATGAAGGCAGAAGCAGCACTGAAGCCAGTTTTGCTCTGGTTCCTTGCAGCACACTGGCGAGACATGGCAGCTGGTGAGAAGGGTGAAAGAAGTAGAAAGAATAAAGCAGCGAGGAAGTAGATGAAGGCAGGAAGGTGAAGTTGTGCTCCCCCAAGCTGGGACTGGCCCTTTTATACCCTTCCTAGCTGGGGATGGGTCTGGCTCATCCTCCTGATTAACTGGGCTCGGCACACCCAGCAGCAAAGCAAGACAGCGAGTTCACCAGGAGCGCAAGCACCTATGAAGCACTCACAAAGTGCAGGAGTTGCATTTTTTGTGATGGTGATGATCTGGCTGTCGAAATATCTGAGAAAACACTAAATACTGCCTGCTCAACTCTTGTTCACAGCCATCCCTTTCCCACTCCCTCTTTCCACCTCTGCAGTAGATGGTTCCCCATGTTGGGCAAGCGCTCGCTCATCTCTATTTCATGGATGAATCAATCCCTCTGTTGCGTAAAGACACATTATTTCATGGTGCAGTGGTCCGAGGTCGGAGAGATCTGTTATTGCGGGTCTGTGTTTTTCTGCTGCTGTGGTTTTGAGTAAACCCCAGTGGGGCATCAGCACCTCAGGCCCCGACTTGTCAGAATTCCGGACTTTTGTTCTCATGCCCAAACAAGAGTCTTTTAAACCAGAACTGATAGAAAAGGGAGAAAGAGGTGATGGAGGGAAAGCCAGGATGGTGATGGGCCATTAGTGGAAGGCTTGGACTACCAGCTATCAAAAAACAGCTAGGGAGTGGGAAGGACATGTAAGATAGTTTTATGAATAGTATTTTCAGACCTTTTCTTTCTGCAAAAATTGCCTACATTTCATCCTGATTCAGACTGACAACAAATGATGAAATATCAGAATATGACCTGGGAGGGAGTTACCATTGTCTGTGATGACACAAAAGCTGAGTTGGCAATTTCTCAGGGCTTCACCTTCACAGATTTTTGGGCTGTTTCCTGACTCATGGGGTGACCTTGTCTCTACACACCGTGTAGCCTGTTCCCAGGCTGCCCTCCCCACATCTGTTGTCTTCCCCCTCTGATATCTCTTACTCACAAGGAGATTCAGTGCTTGGGATCCAGGCTTACGACATTGTTCACAGGCAACTCCCTTTACTTTCATTCCGCATAGCACCCAGGAAAAGTCAAATAGTGCATTTCTCTGGTGAAAGACACATGGTGTCTTGATTCACCCTGTGCATGCTGTGTGGTAGCACTGTACGCACGGGCACTTATCCTAGAGCAGACAAGATGCTCGAAAGTCACTCCCAGTGTCTTGTCTGGATGCCCAGGGATAGACATGCTTCTCTCGGACCCTGCAGCCCTTTGTGTTTGCCAAGGTATGTCTCTCTTGTGGGTGCCCAGGCCCAAGCTGAACACCTACTCAGAGGAGGAGGTAGCAGCCCACCTGCAGAGCGTTGCTGGGAAGTTGTAGCTTTCACCAGCCATTAAAAAGACATGTGCAGGTGCCAGGGTATGGAGCTGGTGTTTGCAGATGCATCTTTCAAGTGTGTGCTTGTGCTGGCCATTTCAGCCGTGGAGGCTGGGCAGTCAAGTGAGTTTGACCAGAAGGTCCCAGGAGGGTAATTTGCAGACAACCATCATCTCTTTTTGCCTCTCAGCCATGCTTTTTTTTTTTTTTTCTATTTTCCTCTCTATTCTTCTAATGTTTCCATTACACAGCCTGGAACGAAGCTAAATAACTGTTCTGGGAGTGTTTCAGCTACTGTGCGTTAAAGCAGACTGCAGTTTTTAAGAGAGAGGAACTTCTGTGACTAAGCTACTGACTGTCTATCCTGAAGAACTCTGTAAAAACGTTATGGGTAGCAATTAGCCATCGGTTCCCTCCACGCGTTGCAAATTCAAGCCCCTGAGTGCAAGCACCATTCATTTCATTATGACTAAGGTTTTAATCTGGGCTGTGCTAGAATTAACAAGGGCTGTCCTCTTCCACTGAGCTATAAGCCCCAGGTCATCGCTACATCTATTTAACTTGTCCAGCAGGACTGGATGCAGAAGGTTACATACGTGGTGACCAGAGCCCTGCTCTGGAGCAAGGACAGCTGTACATTGGTCATGTATCCAGAGATGCGAACCTTTGCCAGGGTGGTCTTTTGTATCTTGCTTAAAAAGGGATGCCCTGGGAGAACAAATATTCTGGCCCCAGCCTTTCCCATGCTAGATGAAGGGCTTTGTAATCTCTCTGTTATGACCCAGGTGTTGATGCAATGGATGGCATCTGTCTGACGTGCCTGTTGACTATATACATTATATCCTCTTTGGTTAGAGAGTGTGTTTGGACAGCAATGAGGAAGACCATTAGTTAACCTTGCCCAGGCTGCTGTTCAGAGTGAGGATATTGCTCCTGCCCAGGAAGGTGCTGTGTGTATTCAGCAGGGAGAGGTGGTGGAGCAGGAGCAGAGAGCTGCAGCAGGCCCATAACCAAGCCTGCAAGTTTTGAGGAAGGAGATTTCCTGAGGGATACAGAGAGGAACATGCAGATTTCAGAGCATCCTAGAAAATTATGGGAAACTGCCGGTCTCGAAGGAAAACCTGAATACAGTCATATCATTCAGGCACTGGCCAATTCCCCTCTATTTGCCCGTCTCTTCAAGTATTTTCCTAAGAGTGCTTCTCTACCCATTACTTGAGCTTGTTGAAATACAAGGGGCAAGGGTTGGGACTTTATTCCTAATCACATCTATTTGTTCACCTGATCTTCCAGCAGTGAGAGCTGACACTCTGTAGCTTTCAGCCAGATGATGCTCTGCTTTTGCTTCTCAATTAATTTCTCCTGATTAGTCAGAACCACTTCTAAAATTTCTACACCTCCTCAAAACAAGATCTTGTCTCCAGTGTATTCTAGGAATGTGAAGAAACATTGGATCTTGAAGACTTCCACTTTCCAACAGGTATCCCATTCTTGGTTATTTTTTATAGCTATTGGATGAGCGACATCTAATTCAATGTAGCATTTGAATGCATATGGACCAGATCCTCCACCTGCTTATAGTCAGAGGGCAGGGAACACCAGCATCAAGACCCAAGATAAACACCTAAAACAGTGTGGCCAGTGCTCTGAGCAGAAAGGGAGCACTTTCAACCCACTCAGGAAGATGTTTGCCCTGCTGGCACCTATGCTTAGGTGAGACAGCTCACAGTAAACAGGGCTTTGAGATGGGCTGATATACTTGAACAAGTCGGGTGGATGCTCTGACTCCCCTAGTAATTAGTTCCCTATTGTTAGAAGTTTATGCAGGTACATCACACGCTTGGCACTGCCCTTTGTACCCCCTGGGAGCTGGGCTGTTGGATGTTGTATTGGCTGGAAGCTGCATCTTAGATGAATGAATCTTAGAAACTAATGAATCTTAGACCTTTTCCCTGGTGCCCGACTCCTGCCTTGGCGTGCCCTGTGTTTAGCTTCCAGGTGTTTTGCTTGCACAGTGGGGAGAACATTGAAATCAACGGCAAACTTCCCTTTGGTGCTGTGCTCTGCCTGTGTGTTTTGGCTACTAATGGAGAGATTCAGGAAATATGAATGAGGAGCAAAAATCCGCACCCTTAACTGGGCAGGGCTGTAGGAAAAGTGCTTGTTATCTGCATTTGCATTTGCTGTTCCACGTCTTTAATTAAAAGGTCCACACAATAGAATAAATTACATATGCATTTTTATTAGACAAACACCAGAAAGTGAAGAGAGAAAAACAGTCATGGGACACATTTTATATACAAAATCCAGCCAAAAAATGTTGAGCTGTAACAAGCAAGTTGCAGATTTTAAACAACTGGACTCATGTTCAATAGTAGAGCCCTACACGACGCATGCTAGACAACACAGCTGAGAGAGAGTTCCTAAAGTGAGGATCCTGTGCGACAAGACGTAGGGTTTAGGTGGCCCTCATTCTGTTGACCCCAACTATGCTTTAGTAAAGGACCAGTGTTAAGGTGTTTTCTCGCGAGTGAAGGCATCTGAAGGGAAACTTAGCTTCTGTAACTTCTTCTGGTGGAGGAGGTTGAAACGAACTTCACGCTGGAGCTGCTGCCGCCGGTGAGGGTGGTGCTGCTAACCCCGGGACCACTTCCACAGCTGAAGCTGTTCCCCATGTTGCAGATTCCCCCTCCCATGCTGAGGTTGCTTCCTCCTCCGTATCCTGTTCCCACAGTTGTTCTCGTCACAGCTGCAAGGAGAAGGAAAAGCTGTCACTTTCTCTGGGCATTGGCTTCTTGGTGCAGAGACACACTAATGCTTACAAAAGGTAATTGCATGTATTTTAGAGACTTACAGATATTCACTGGGACGCCATCTCCAGCCAGCCTGTTAGGGGGCAGAACACAACAAGGTAAGAGGATAAGAAGGCTGTTGATGGCGGGGGTGGGGAAATAGGGTACATTTCCTAGAGACCTTTGGGGAAAAAAATAAAAACTTGGCTTGGGATGCTTCTCGCAATGTTATTTCCATTAGCTAGACCAGTCTCCCCCATACCCTGAACCTCCTAATGCCCCGTTACAGCATTTCAGAAATGCTGAGCATCTCCAGTGCTCGCGTTGCTTTGCTCCACCAGCATCAGGACTAGAGGGGTTGTGTTTCCCACCCACCTGCACTCCTCTCCCT
>VZTL01063951.1:0-17084 GCA_013400535.1 Scopus umbretta
ACAGGTGGTTATTAAATAGACTTAGACCAGCACATTTTTGTGCAAGATCTTGGGTTAGTATTGTTTTATATGTACACAGGTCAAGTGAGCTTATACGCACCGCCCCTGCCAGCTGTTTTAGACCTCATAATGGCACTAGGCACTCAATCACGGAGAATGAATTTGTCAGAGGTTTCTGGCAGGGACTGAAATCACTGCTCATAAGGAAGCAGCTCTCGGCGACGCCTGGTTGAAGGTACACAGTCATGAAAGTTGAGTCAGAGGTTGCTGCAGAGTTGGAAGCACTGTGAGGAAAAGGGTTTGGTTGAATGTCGACTCCCAAACTGCCAAGAACATCATTAATCTTATTGTGGTAGCATTCCTAGGAAGACACCTTTGGGTGCGGGCTGCTGTATGAACATGTAAGTGCAAACATGAATCTATACTTCTTAAGCCCATTACCTCTCTGCCTTCTGAATCTTTGCAGTCGTGTTTGTCTCACTGCTCAGCTGAAGCCTCTTTCCCGTCTCCCTCTCTTGCTGCATGCTGACTGAACCCACTCCGACATAATGCTGACTGAGAGACCTGTGCCTGCAGATCTCCTCCCCGGACCTGCAGCTGTAGCGCGTGTGGTCATTGACTTCTACGTGTCTTCCAGCACCTTGAACTGCGTGATGGGAGGTACTGGATGGCTGTATGCCCGTCACATGTTGTAAGATACTGTTTTCCCCTGATGATTAGCAGATGTAAAGCAAAGAAAAAATAATCCCACACATATTTAGAATTTGTTTTAAAATGTATTTTCTTGCTTAAAAGAAACCTATCTAAATGCAGATATAAAATGTCTAAATCTTACTGTGTTAAGGCCTAAACTTTATTTAATATATTGAATTCAAATAAAATGTAATTCTTTGGACATTGCAGAAGTAATGCAACCTGATCTCTTAAGGCTTTGTACCTCATTGGTAGGCTATGCTGTGAAATGTGAGCTGCTTTTGAAACTTTTCCCAGTGTTAAGGCGTACAGTAATGTTCTCCCTCTGGATTGCCTGCAGACCAATGAGGATGAGGCTCATGCTGCTTCCCTGCTCCCAGGGAGGCATTAATACAGTCTCTCTCCATTTTCCTGCCTGTCTTCAGAAAACTAACAGAAGTGTAATACCTTTGAGGCTTTTTTCCTCAATTTAGCCAACAGGTTCAATAGTTATTAGCGAAGCTCACAAATGGGAATATAGGCATAGAGCAAATTCACACTGGTGATGTTATTGAGTGCTGAAGTATTGAAAAATAGATTTTGTGTATACCTAGAAGTCCATTTATGGAAACACTACAACACGGAATTGGGCCTCAGTGTTGACAAGCTCTCGTCCCACTGGACCATGGGATAAAGCTAGCAGTAACTTCAATGGGAATAGAGTATTGAGAGCTTTCAGAAATCCCCATCCAGTCATATTTTTAGTTCTCAGAGAGTTATGAGTATTTCAGATTGTAGAATTTAAACACACAAAGGAAGAAAGTCAGAGTCATAGGAAGTAGGGATTTTCTTTTCTTGAAAAAGAAGATACAAGGAATGTCTCTTCTTGAAAATAATAATAGCCAAAAGAAGTTAATGAAAGCAAGAGTCCGGAGAGATTCTGTGCCATTAGGAATGGACATAAGGTGTGTATATCTAAACTTGCCAGTAAAGGTAGTTAATGTGTAATTCCCATCTGAAAGTAGAACATATACATAACACATATCATAGATGACAGAGTGCACGGGAGAAGTAGAGAGGTAAATCACATTTTGGATGTTAGACTGAGATTTGTATCTCGGTAGGAACACCATGAGTCTGTAACGTTTGTTTAGCATTGTGCAATGGCTCTGAATCCAAAACAATTGCAACTAGAAACTGAGTATTTTCTGGGCATCCAAGTACTGTTTCTGGTTCACAAGTACTGCATTTACAACACAAAACTTCGTAACTCGGTGTGCCCCATTTCATCCTTTTCATGAAAAGATCCCAGCCGATTTTTATGCAGCCATTTACATTATTTCCTTCCAACTACTGGTGTTAAAAGAAGTATTTGCAAGCTTGGACTTTTGTGCCCACAAATAGCTTGTAGTTTAAATGGTATTGTTATTAATCAGTTGTCTTTTCAGAGTTAAGCTTGAAAAGCTTTAGATTCTGATAGACTAAAAATCCAAACCTGAGGAAATGCAGACATGTCCGGTGGGGACTTTAAGTCTTGCTTCTTTGTCTTACAGGTGTGAGGCATCTTTTATTTGGGTAAACAAACTGCACAAAAAAATGATGTAAGAGCTAGTGAATATAAATGCAGAAGTGAGAGGGTGTATAAATAACACTACAGAAAAGCTAAGATGTGATTCTTTCTTTGACCCTCTGAGAACAGGTGATGTAACCCAATTTAACTGGAAAACAGTTTCTGTAGAGGTCTTGTAAGGATTTATTTACACAATAAATTCACTTGTGAAAGTTCAAGTGGTAGAAGGCCTGATTCAGAATATTTCTAAAAGGTATTTGATTGCATCTAGTGTGAGACAAATGGTTTAATAAGTTTTGAGCTATGCTAAGACACTTCTGGATTTGACCATAGGTGCTGGAAAGACAATGACATTGCTACCATTGTTTCCAATGTAGGAATTCAGGGCCAACTTGGCCCTGAATGAAACTGAATAGAAACTGTCTTTAAATTAACTGAATGTTTCTAGGGCTATGAATCCACATAGAATTAAAAAAAAAAATTGTAATCAAAAAGATGTTTTCTTTTATTATCTAACATTTTATTTTATGTTGCCTATTGATAAACTGACCCTTGCTAATAGGAAGATGTTCCAAGTCATTTTGTTTCCTGTTCCCTTCTGGTACGCAGAACTAGCATGCTGGTCTCCAGTTTTAGCACATGAATGCTATAATGCTGTACAAGCAGTGGCAGCATATTTAAGGGTGGTTGAAAACTAATAGAGAGGACAGATAAATTAGGGTTTGGGTGCTAAGTTATAAAAATGCTTTTCTGAGTGACAGTAAGTTGTTTTGTGAGCAGTGAACCGACAAAGATTGCTTTTTTAAGGGTTTTCAATCTTTATGGTGAGAGCCAGTATGGATTATCTGATGCCTGATAAGAGTGCTCCCATTCTGCAGCCTTGTTCTGAGTGGTGTCATTAGCAGAGTCCATTTTTCTAGCTGGCCTCCTATTTTCTCTTAACTTGTAGAAATACTATTATCTTGCAACCTCTCTTCCTATCTCAGATTGGTTCCAGTTAGCTCCAAGGTTAAAAATCCAGTAGTGGGGATTGACAAGCAGACATGTAGACCTAGTGTGTTCACACAGGAGACCAACTCTAAAACTCCGTTTGCCTGTAAATGTGCTGACTCAATATAAGATCACTTTATATATTGAATGCTATTGTGCATGCTTCAAGTACAGTATAAGTATTAAATTATAGCTCACCAAGTGCAAGTCTCACGTGCTTGAAAATACTAAGATAGTTTGACGAAAAATATGTATGACTGAAGAATTTATGTGGAAACAGATTAAAGGCCAGTGTCATGCCTGTATAAAGGACTAGCTCTGTCTATTTACTGTGGTCCTTTTCAGAAAGTGGACATA
Source organism: Scopus umbretta (assembly GCA_013400535.1). Taxonomy (NCBI): domain Eukaryota; kingdom Metazoa; phylum Chordata; class Aves; order Pelecaniformes; family Scopidae; genus Scopus; species Scopus umbretta. The sequence continues at coordinate 3,590 of VZTL01063951.1, forward strand.
ATGTTGATATCCTTGAAATATCAGGCATATACAACCCATTGAGGTGGTTAAAGCTTTGCACCTCTTGGATTTTATATTGACTTAAGTGGAAGAAAGTAGGCAAGACCATTTGACTCTCGTGATTTACTGGGTATTAAATACTTAGCAGAATTCTCCATCAGAGTGTGTCCCACCTTCCAACATGTATTTCTGAACCTCTTCTTTTTAAAAGCCTTGCTTTTTGGCCCTGAATCAAGACAACACTCAAGCACGTACTTCCATCCCTTCAGTAGCATTAAGCTTCTTTGTGTCTGTGGATGTACATTGTAAACAAAGGTCTGGTTCAAAAGTTATGTGAACCAGTTGCCTAAAGGTGAAAATCTGCTTCCAAGATAGACTGCCAAATCTTCATACTTGGGAGATCACAGTGTGCTGCTATGTGCCAGCAACTGGAGCTAAGGGGGCTCTTGGCAAAACTTTCATGTCACTGCAGGGTGAAACGTTTGTTCAGAGTAACCTAATATATCTGGTATTATTAATCTTTGGGTTTTTTTCTATTGAGGTGCATTGTGATCTAAGAATGAATAAGGCTAATATAAATTGTACAGTAAAAGAAGCATGAATACTTTTTTAGGGTGGAAAGACTTTATGGAATCTTTCTCTTACACTGAAGCCTACTTACTCTCCATCTGTGTATTGTCATTATTCCCATTGTGGTTGCTGATCACCATGTGGATGTGAGTTGAAAGAGTGATCTCACCATCTCTTTCAGCTCTGAATGAAGGCTCCATTTTTTGAGTTTTCAAGACCGTTCTCTTTTTTTATACCACTGTAGCTTGAATGATTTCAGCAGAATTAAGATGCTACAAAGGAATGTCTTGATGCGTTAGGCCAATGCTGACAGTGGCCTTTCACATAATGCCATTGTGGTGGACTTAAAATATTGTTATAAACACAGGTTTATTTATCCCAGCGTAGTTATTCTGCAAGAGGAGTTCCTGCAGAACTTGTAAGCAAGTTTTAGCACAGAAGAAACCACTAGATTTAGTCTGGCATTCTTCATTAAGCGGACCATAATATTTCACCACATGATTACTTACTTCAGTGCAGTGACACATTCCTGATTAGAACAAATTTTTGTTTCATTACTTAAAAATCCTATTTTTAAACACTTGAACTTGCTAGAATCCATTGGTAAGTTATTCCACTGGTTCAGAGTTCAATTTGATCTCATTTTACGTCTGAATTTGTCTAGACTTGTCTTTGAACTGTAGCAGCTTGCTGTGCCTCAAATGTAAATATTTGCAATAATGGCAATGGGAACAGAAGATGTGTACTGGCTGAGAAAATTTTCAATATGTGAATTTACTCTAGTGTGAAAGATTACTTGCAGCTTTTTAAGGCAATAAGACAAGCTTGTCCATTACGTCAGTTTTATACAGTTTTGTCACCCATGTGACAGACCAGAATTCATATTTTTCAAGATAACTTTACAGTTTATTAATAAACTTTAAATTATGATGTAATATGAAATGAAGTACCCCTGCTATACCTATGTGAGGTATATTCCAGGATGATTTCCAGACTCAGGGCAGCTTATGATCTACCAGTGAGAGGCATGATCATAACACAGCTGCTTTGCCAAAAGTACTTCCTTTGCTTTATATCTTGGACCCACCAGTGAAGGTTGTTATTACAAACAAAACTTCTCCCCCTGCCACTTTTCTGCATCGGTTCCTTTCTATTTGGGAGAACTGTGGAATTATCTATTTTCCAGCTGGTAAAAAGGTACCTGTATCTCCCGTCTTCCACCTGCTAAGGCGTGTTGTGTTCCCTGTGACTTCTGCTCCCCTCTGTCCTCCTTACTGCTGAAGAAAGTCTCACATAAAACTATGAAAATGTGGACCTTTATGATTCATGCTGATCGGTCCCCAGAAACCTGGATTGCTGTGGGACGGCAGCAGATCTACAGTTGTTTAAGCCACGGTCTCTGGAGTATGTGATTTTATGTGTAAAGCCTTTTTTCCTTTTCTCCTATCATGAACAGAGCTCTGTAAGTTTAGTTTGGGGAGTATCTGCAAAGAACCTCTCTCTCCAGCGTGGTCATCCTTCAGGTTTGGTGTGGCTTCGTGGGTCATGGTTAGCCCCACATGTAACCACTCTGTGAGCCATTGATTTTTGCTTAACAGAAGCTTGGGGTTGTGGTGTAGGATGTAATTCTGGAAAAAGGACATTGTGAATTTAGCTGGAAATTGTATTAATGTATTACTTGTTTTAATGAAGCTTTCAAAGAACAAGAAAATACTCCAGAAAGCTTGAGACTCCTGCAGATTCTGGGAAGAGTGGATATCAAATAGTTTCCCAAAAAAAGGGTAGATTGTGGAGGTGGCAAGCTTTCTGGTGGGAGGGTATTTCCAGTGTTGCCTAATATGCCAGTGACATGGTGAAGCTTTTGGCAGAGAACTCTCTGTATGCAATGTTGAATATTATGCTGGAAAATACTAGCATGTGTTGTCAATTAGTGATTACAGGAGAAAGGCCAATGAAATAGCATGCCAGAAAGGATGAAAAATAAAAAGTGATATCTTGTTTAGAGGGAGATTCAGTGGAATGCAGACTTGCGGAGGGTTCAAAGGCACATACATGCACAGATGTTTCCTGAAGCCTCCTTACAGCTGGTTTTTCTTTTTGTCCTTGTTGAAGAATGTCCCACTGAAGTGGAGCAGAGCTGGTGACACCTTTGGATTCATCTCACTTAATGATTAAAGCAGTGTCTACATGAAGCTGGTCATCTGGGTTCTGTCTATAGGCAATGAACAATGACAGGCTCAATGACAGGCCTGAGAAGACTTTACCCCACCTCAGACTTATGTTAAGGCAAGGTGATATTAATCCCCTCTGATCTCCTGTTTTTTTTGGGCTAACCTTTTGACTGTCCTATGGGACTGGTTTCGTGCAATAGAAGTTTGCATCTCCTTAACTATGAGCATTTCAGAGCACGTTAGCTGTTTCTTAATTTCCATTCAGTGAAAAACGTTGGTTAGGCCATTTCCTTGATCTATGACTTGTCTTCTTACTTGTTTCCCTTATTTTATTTGCCCTAGTCCCTGCTAAGTGTGTATTAGTTTACATCACTTTTTCTGCTTTGTTTCTGTCTCTTTGTAAATTACTATGCTAGGTCATGTGTTGCTCTGAAGAGCTTGTAGCACGTCCCAAATATTGCACAACTGGGACCAAAAATGGCCGAGATGGAGGAAAGCATGGAAGAGTGAAAGTTACCATGAGCTGCCGATTCCTATGTTTGTGTCTTGTTGCTAGAGAGAAGTTAATATCTTTAATATATGATAGAGGAGTCTGTGAAAGGACAGAGAGTAGAAGCTGCATGAGAAATGAAAAAGAAATGGGAATCAAAAGTATTTACTGAAAGCCTCCTTCCCCCCCCAAAAAAAATAAGATTAATGGGATTAAATTTGCCTTTCCTTGTAATTTAGCAGAAGTGACTCCGGTACCTTAACTTGCACAGCACACGCCAGAGAAAATCATGCAGCAAAAGTGGGTTAATGTGAGCTGTAGCTGAAGCTGCACAGTGGAGTGAAGGGACTCCAGTAGGTGTGATCACGAGTGACCTCACCGCTTTTTTTCCTCATTGTGCAATCTGGCAACTTCCTCAAATGGATGTTATTTTTTGTGTGACAGTGGGTAAGAATATGAGAGACAGGTATTGTCAAATAAAATTTATCTAACTGTGTTTGGTGCACTACTTTCTTGAGGTTAAACCAACAGTGAAGCTATCTCCAAGAACTATAATGCCTTCTTTCTATATTAGCATAAAATTAAGCTTTCTGTGTATGTCATATGTATTTTAGAAATATTTTGAGAGAGTTTTAAAAAGTCCAGTGTCGTTTTTTTACATATGCCCACTTGCAAAAACAACAACATTAAGCTGAATGAGTAACAGGAGGGGGCAAAATGAAACACCGTCATCACTTCCCATGATCCACTGCGGTCATTTCATTAATCAGATGCATCCGTTGAGAAATGTTAACTGGACAGTTTTGTTCTAATGTTGTCATGCAGATACTGAAATATAAGATAGGAGCAAAGCCGTGGACAAAGCACATGTCAATATAACGTTTAGACTTCAACATCATTGGGGTTTTTTTTATATTAGATATTTATACAAAAGCTGATCTTAGAAAAAAAATGAACCAGTTCTATTTGCTGTATTGTTATGCACTATAAATAGGTTGGACTAATTTATGAGTTATAGTAAATAAATTAATGACCCTTTTCATTGATAAAGCATAAAGAAAATGTGTTAATAATAACTAAGCAAATAAACAGGAGTGTTTTTTGAGAGCACATGATGAAAAGAACAACTCTCAGATCTGGCAGTTCAGCAACTGAAGCCTTTTTTTACTTAATAGCAGCAGCAGCAGCAGCATTATCATCATCATGATGGTTCTTGGTTTTGTATTTTTTTTCTTCCACCTTTCTCTAATTTAGGTCTCCCTTTTACGACATTCAGTTTACCTCTGCCCTTGTCTTCACTGTCTTCATCCATTCCATTTCTTGTGTCCATTCCTCACCCACTCCTGTGTTTCTCTTTCCTTCACTTCCTCACAAGAGCTGCACTGCAACATCAATGGATGAAACAGAGTTGGATAAAAGTAATTCTTTTATCTTTTTTTCCCGAGGAGAATGAAGTGACCTTTCATTTAGAGGTGTCTTAGTTGCTGGTCTACTACCATTCTGTAGTACGGATATATTTCTTTCCAAGTACTAATGATAATAGCAAGTGGCAACATTCAGCAGAAGGTCCCGGAGGTCAGGAGGCAATGAGCTGGGGAGGGAGGAACAGCCTGTGCCGCAGCTGGGCTTGGTGAGGGAAAAGCAGCATCGGGAACGGAGCAGAAGCGTAGGGGAGCTCCTTTACGTATCGTTGCACAAGAGATGTATGTTAACCTGTCTATCAACAGCTTGAGATGCCAGCTCCAGTCAGTGTCAAGGCTGGGGGGATCTCTGCTGGGCAGAAGATTTGCTTCTACCCCCCAGTTTCCTACAGTCTGGTATTTGTGTGCTAGGAAATTTCACTAAAGGTAGGTTTGGTTTAAAATAGTCAAAGTTCGCTAAATGGCTGCTGCAGCAACGCTAGTTCTGTGAGTAATAGACATGCCTTTTGACATCATTCAGTGACACTGCAGCCATTCAATTATCTTCTTTCCCTTTGCATAAAGGAGGGGAGATTTCAGTGTCTTGGGGATGAATGTGAACATTTCTCTGTCTTATCCTTATTGATTTCCTGTTATAACTTGTAGCATAATAGTGATAATAGCTTGAGTGCACTGTTTTTCTTAGCAATAAACCATGTGATAAACTACTGGTGCTTTTGTCTCTTAATTTGCCCTGTTGGCAGTCACATTAAGGCTTTTTACATAGCACAGTGATAGTTTTATTACTTTGTTCAATTAAAACAGCAGACAACCTGAATGAAGGATGGAGGTACTAATGTAGTTCACATCTGATGCCCAGAAAATCTGATGTCCGGAACTGGATATTGATTCTTACACACAGAGCGTCAGCTTCAGGTCTGTGCTTGGTCATTCCAGCCCTTGTGACTACAGAGGACACCCAGACATTTAATTTAGATTTGATAGGTAGCTTCAGATGGCTTATCCCAGCTAGTGAGCCCATTTCTTCTTGACTGCAGGGACTGCATTCGTGTCTACTCAATGTAATTTTGGACTACCTTGATTATGCGTTGCCACCAGCGTAAGTACAGAGCTTGGGATAGGTGGGTAAGCTTACTCAAGTTGCTGGGTAAATGCTTTGGTAGTTAGTTCATCCTAAGCTTTATACTACTGCACCTGTATTGTTACAGCTATCCAGATTTAGGTAATTTAAAGGTAACGCGGTGGTTTCCACAAGCTGCCATTGCTGCAGACCATGGTATAGTCATGTCCACGTTCTTCAGTCTCTGAGATGAGATCCATCTGGAAAATACTGCATATGTAATATCTCATCTGTGGAAGTTTGTGACATCTGGCTTGTATCCATGTAAACTTAATATCGTGTCTTTGTGCTATGTAAAAGCAGAGTAGAATTGGCTATGTCATCAGTTATTCCATCTCAGCCTCCAGGCTGTACTGTTTTAATATGGTATTTTAATACAGAGATTTTTTTTGAAAATGTCAGGTTGCTGTACTAGAAGCTGCAATGGCTAAGTCTTTATATAAGTTCCTGAAGAAATGGGGGTTTTAATAAATAATTTTTTGTGGGTTTGTTAAATGAGACCAATTGATGGTATGTAGCATATTTCATGTTTAAGACATGTATAACATTAGCTAATTAGTTGCCTCAAACTGCTTGCACATTGATGACTGCAGAAAGAGAACAGAGGACAAATGCCTTGCCCAGGACCATAAAGGGGGTTGGTGCCTAATACAAAGTAGTTCCTGGCTTTCGTGCTGCAGTGTCCTGCATCCAGAGAGGTTATTTCAGTTGTGCAAAGACTGCAGTAACACAAGAGTTGGACCAAAGAATAGAAACATCAGGGGAAATCTAGAGATGTTTTCTCTGCTACACTCTTCCAACTTTCAGTAATCAATACTATAAACTCTTGCTGAGCCATCGTTTGCATCCAAACCATCATATTTTGCTGCTTATGATGAATCCATCCTCTACAAATGTCTAATCCTTTTTTTAACTCATTTAAACCATTGGCCTCTTCCTTATCCTGCAACAGGGAGCTCACGAGGTAATTACATGCTGTAGGGAAATAATTTCATTTTGCTGGCTGTAAACGTACTGCTTGTATTCCACATTATCCATTTTCTTCACTGGATTGCGACTTGCATCCTGCCTCTGTGCAGAGGGTGTGCGGTGTCGGAGAGCGGGGCTCGGGGTGCCTGGCTGTGCTTGTGCACGTGGTGACCGTCCTTCTGCCTCTCGTGAGCCAGATGGCACACGGCTGGAGTGGCTGGCCTCTCTACTTGAGATTCCCTGGCTATAAGAAAGTAAAGAAATATCCTTTTCATTTTGATGTTAACCCAACCATTTCTTGGCCTGCTTTCTATCGGCAGAAAAAGCTGTCAGTGGCACTTTTGCTGACTTTCTGGAAAGTGACTGTTCAATGAAGTGTCTGACCTTCTCCACAACCTCTGTGTTGCAAACATGCTGTACCCTTTTCAGCCTAGGAATGGAAGAACGTTTAGTCCTTAAAACCATCAGACAGTTATTTCAGTTAGTTTTAATTAACCCCCCCCCTAAACCTACTTATTCCTGCTAATTAAAAAAAAGTCACATATAAACAATCTATAATACACAACCAATTGTACTTTTTTTGGTGGATAGCGATAGTACACAAGGTGAGGATTAATATCTGTTGAGATCTGAATAGTTTCTATTGTTTCTTTTTAATAGAGATGGGGTGTGTGTCTGGTATTGTGTTTTAATACTGGACCAGTTTCTTTTCCTTAGCCTCCACAAGAGAAACAAGCAGGGAAGGGCCTGCGTTCTTTGTTCAACCCACTGTGACTTTGGTGTGTGCTGCAGAGCCAGTGCAGGTGCTCATGTCGTAATGGGTCCCTCCATCAGGAGAGGGACCTTGCAAGTGCAGCAGCATTGTCTCTGCAGGACAGTGTCTTCCCAGGTCTGCCACCATTGCTCTGAATTGCTCAAGAGCACTAAAAGCAAATTTTCAAGGTCTTTCCTTGTTGTTCACTTTCTAGGCGGAGTTCCCTTTTGTCTGAGAATGACATTTTTCCTGATTCCTCTTGATTGTTCATTGGAGGCCTTCCCCTATGCCTTCCCACAGCAGCTATACACAATAGCGTGTCTATGCAGCTCAGCTCCTGCTTTTCAGCATACAAGATTGCTCTTTTCTCTCCTCCTTACAGAAACGGGAAGGGAGGTGGCAGGTGCTTCATCTCTTCACTGTGCTGCGCAGCTAGCCAGCCATTTGTGGAGAACATTTCACCTTTTGAAAAGTTGTAACAGTGGACAGAAAAATGTCATCATGAGACCTTTCAAGTGTTTTTGGACCACCACTGGGCTAACAGATGAGGATCTCAAATAACTTCTATAGGCATAAAATGTCTGCTGAAAACTCATGTAACTTTTAATAGAAAAAAAAACCAAAAACCAAACCCACATCGTGTTTGGAACACGGTCTATAGTAAAAAGCTGTATACCGGTTGTATTTTATATGTGATAGGTCAAAATGTTAATAGAAAGTTTAGCACCATCTAATAAATCCTATGGCTTTTTAGAGTATTCCTCTTAAACTCCTAACATTTCTATAAATCCTAGATGTGGAATACCTGTTCTGTAGGACTGCTCTCCTACAACCTGGCTTGCTTTGTAGCATTTTTGTTACGGTGTACTGATTATCCATAGTGCAGTCTCATAGCATCTCCCCCCATGACTTTTTCCCTACCCCAAAGACTAAATTTTGCCTTAAGATGATGATTCCTAATGAGATAATTGGTGATCTTGTTGTGGGATGGAGCTTGGCCTCAGGAGATAATTGCTTTGTCAAGCTCCCAGCTGGGAGGAGCAGCTTGGGTGTTGGTGAGGGATGACTCCACACCCACCAGAAATAGCAGTAAAGGCCCAGGAATGTTGTTTGTGTCTGTAAAACTCGTTGTGCTTAAGACACACAGGGCCACCCTGGAAGAAGCAAACAAGATAAACAAAATAGCTAACTCCTGCTGCACCTTGGGAAGCCAAGATGCTTCAGCAGCTTCTGTTTTCTCACTGAGGACCTGGGAATTAATTAAGGTTCCTTGAGTTCAGACCTCCTGCGACATGTGGCTAGCGCTGCAGCTATCATGATGCTCAGGCTCACAAGAGAAGTGAGTGGGTCCGTATCGGCTACCCCGCGCTGCCAGTGCCCTGCAGAGGCAGCGTGGGGAGGCAGAGGAGGGGCTGGGACTGCCCAAGATGCCCAGTTTTGGGGTTGTGACTGTCTCTCTGCGCCAGGAGCCAGGGGGGTGTGATGAACCACTTGTCTTCCTCCTGACCACCAAAACCGAGGTGGGCACCTGCGTGCACAGGGAGTGGTGGGGTGCATGGGCACCACTCCTCTCCTTTGCAGCATCTCAGGAATAGCAAAGTCTCGCTGTAGCTGTATGCTGTGGAGTAAAACCTCTTGGTTTCTTTTTTTGGCATGAAGCATTGAAGTACAGAAGGTTGTTTATACAGGTAAGGCCCTGAATAATTTCTATTTTATGCTAGTGGAGATAAAGCACACCAGTGTTGTTTTAAGCAATTGTGTCCCACCACCGATAACAGTAACTCTCGCTGCTGTTTCTTTCCCTGCGGTACTGAAGGGGTTGGGATTTTCTGGTGCCAAACCATGCAATTCAGGCAGACTTTCTGTCTGTCACAACAGTAGTCTTGCGCCCAAACAATGTTTGACATGACCAAACTTCGTTTATATATTGAAGTTTTTATGAAGTAGCATCTTTGAAGAAAACTGTTTTGAGTGTCTCTAGGCATTGAATCACTGCAGATAGCAGCCATGCACTCCAGTGAGGGAGTCTGCCAGCCCTTCATTTCCAGCACAACATTCAGAGAAATGCTGGTGCAGCGAGCGAAATGCAGCTCTTTTTCATGGAGATGCACCCAGGAGGCTGTTAACTACATCGCAGCATTCAAAGCTTCCCCAGTGATGGTACTTTATCTTTCTTGTGCAGTAATACAGCAGAGCTAAAAAATGACTGCATAACTGAGTGTCAGGTAATTTTTTTTTCTTTTTTTCTTCTGGATACAAATTAAGCAGCATAAATTAGTCTTCTCAGAGTAATAAAGGGCCTGTGTTAGTTTAAATTTACAGCTTGAAGAATTTTAATGGAAAGCAAATACTGCGGTAACCTGTTCTCTAAAAGAGGAATCCTTCACACTGACTTCCCTCATTTTCTTCTTTTTTACCTAGGTGGGGTTATTTTTTCCTAATCCTGGTGTTCATGTACAGATGTGAATCTGCTTTTAAGAGAGCAATGAAGCAGTCTTGAACACATCCTCCTGCCTCCTTTTCTTGCTGATTTAGTACTAACTAACTTTTCAGTCAATTTCGCTTACGTATATGGAATTTTCTGTAATCAGAAGTGCCCTCTAACCCTTAACTCGGTTGCTTTTCTTGCATGGCTGCAAGGAAGGTGGGGAAACATTGCTTCTATCATTTCAGAAAGAAAAATCACAGTAAAAAGTCTCCTGGCTAATGTGCAGGTCATAGAAAGCCTGTGACGTTGCTAGAGTTCAGGTCGGTGTCAGAGCAGGGCTTTGATGTGAGGAGTACTACACTCATGCGTTGAGCGTGAGATCTACACAGCTGACTGTTGTCTTAGACTTTGCAATAGCTAAACCTGCTCCGCATGTATTTGTAAAACAGAGCTGCAGCCTCTGTGCCTTGCCAGGACTCTGCTGGTGAAATGCAGCTTGATCTGCGGTCTCTTCACCTAGCTCTCCATGCTCGAGGACTAAGCAGGGAGGCTGTAGGATTGTGCTGCAGTTACCCTCTCTTCATACAAGACACCATCTCCAGCAGCGTTTTGCTCCATAAGCAAAGCCCTCCCCTTCTGCAAGCTATCAAGTGGCAGGTTGCAGTTTGCATCTCTTTGGTGTCCAGGAACACCAGGTTCACTCAGATCCTTGATCTATATGTTTTCATAAAGGAAACAAACAAAAAGGAATAATGCAGCTCTCCCTGGGTAATAATTTTCTCCTACGTGTTCAAGTCCCAACTTGGGTAAGGAGAGAACATCAGATTAGCTGAAGAGTGTTCAAAAGCAGCATTCTTAAAATGTTGTTAGTCAGAACTACCTTATATCTGTGGAATATATTTTGCCTTCAGATATTTTTTTCTGCAAGTTTCATGATTTAAAACAAAGTGATTAATTAAACAAAAGAATTTTGCAATTAATTACTTGATCTGTTTATTTCTGATAGCTGCCTTCAAGGTTTTAGAACTGCAGTGCTCATTCTCTCACCTTGTGCATTTATTCACAAGATGACATTATAAATGTCTCTGAAGCTTTTTGGTTTGTTTTTTCCTCAACTCTTAGTTGGTTTCAACTTGGAATGAATTATTCAGCAAACCAAAAATATTTAAATAAACTGACAAGAAAAATACATTATCTCTGTATTTGCAGAAGAGACTAGTGCTGTCAGAATCTGTTTTAGCGCTTCTTATTCCAGGTTCTTAACCACTGTTTTCCATTTAACTTGTCACTAATAAACCACTTTAGATATATGACTCGTTTTAAAACTTTGACAACAAGCATGTACTGTTTTAATTATTTGATGTAAGTAAAACAGTATTGATATTTTATGTTTTAATAGATATGATTGCTTTCAATTTAACTTTAAATAGGTTTATGAGAGACAAGTGCATTCAAATGCAATAGCATAACATAAACAAGTAGTGCTTAGGTTCTATTTGGTCTTGATCTAATTGATCCTTACCCACCTGTAGTTGGCCAAGAGGCATCCTGGAGAGCCAAGGCCCATCAGTTTCTAGTTTTTAGGCCACAGACAGCTGAAGCTTGTGCAGAGGCATGAGATCCCTGAGGACCTGTTCAGTTGCCAGTGATTTTTTTTTTTTTTTTAATGAGGTAGTCCTTTTTATTTAAATCTGTTCTTCATTGGAAACTTTCCTAGGATGAGATTTGGGGGGGGCAGTAGATAGAAATCATGTGTTCTTGGCTGTCTGCCCCATGCATGTCCATGTTACCTACTCCTGCATTATTTGCAATATCCACAAATAACTTCAGCCAATCTTTATGAGGCTTTAAATTTTTTCTGTTTCAGGGATTCTGTAGCAACTCCAGTTCACTTTTTCTTATGGCACATAAGAACTACTCCTCTGAAACTGTATGTTACTCTACAAAGCAGTCTGCAGGAGTGCTCATTCAAGGTAGCTTTTTAGCCTTTCTTCTTCATTCATGGGCATGGAAAAGAATTTCTCTGTCTTGTGGTCTACCCTCTGGATGCCCCCATGTCTTCTGACATTTCTTCTTCTTTTGTTTTGTACTATGTGGCATTCTTTCTTCTGCAATACATTGCTGAGGATCCCAGATGTTTGTCAGGAATGGTTGTGTTGTCAGAGTCCCTGCAAAACAGCTGAGCTGGGAAAACAATAGTTGAATGAGTTGGATAGATTGAGCAAACATTTAATGAGGCTCAAGGGAGCAGAGGAGTGAGGCTGTAAGGAGCTCCTAAAGTGCTGCATTTCCCCTCTGACTCTCATCTCCATTGCTTCACTTGGTACAAAAGAGCTGAAGCCGTCTGCCTTCTAGCATTTGAGTACAGCAAGTTATAGCAGCTGATTCTTATCCCTGTCACAGTCTGCGTATGCTCTCCTGTCAGCATAGAAGTGCCACAAACACACTGCAGCGGGGCAAGGAGAGCAGTCCCCTGACACAGGAACAACACAGGCCAGGAATTCAGTAGCTTTGTCACATCCCCGCCACAGACCCCCCCATGAAATTCAGAGGGTGAGCTCCCAGTCGCTGCTATGACCTCAGCTGAAGCCAGGGCTTGGCCTGAACTGATGCAGACCGTGTTTACTTTAGCTTTGTTTTGGCAGCTGTTTTACTCCTTACAGTTGTCTTGAACTTGTGTTAGAAAGAAGGTACGTGAAAAATGGCACGCTGGTGGGAATTTACTTCATCCAACTTTGTTCATTTAAAAGTAAATGCATCCCATTTTAAGATGCATGGAGAGGGAAGTTTCCAGGGCAGCCTGTGTTTGCTGGCTACAGAAAAAGCCTTGAGGTGACAGAGATACCTCTGCTTTAGTTCACTACACTTGGATGAACCCCACCTTGGGTAGTGTAACATGCATTTATTTTCTACTTCTTTGGAGGAGAGAGGAGAGAAAATTCCTTGTGTGGGTTCAAGCTGGTACCTGTGTTGTACTCAGTGGGAAGAGCGGGCAGGAGTGGTCCATTCCCCTCCAGGAGTTTTGGGTCAGGGGTAGTGTGTTGCACAAACCAGACAGTTCAGTCTTTCTGATCAGAAAGCATCAGCAACCAAGTAAGTGTCAGCTTCGCCTTCTTTTTCTGGAATTTGTTACTTAGAAATCGTGGGTCTTTGCAACAGCCTGCATTCCTCTCTATCGCTATGTTGATTTCATTGTGGCTTTTCTTGTTGAGAAACTTTATTGATGATCTTTCTGTTTCCAAACCTAGGAGCAAACAGTGGCCAAAAGAGCTGTGTCACATCTTGTTTAACCACAAAACTGCCAGCTTTCTCATCCCAGTTGCTCTGGAAGCTCCAACCTTTCCACCTCTGTCATACGTCCTGGCTGTCATGCCTGCTGCTGAGGTCTCTGCTGGGGTCTCTGCCAGACGCGAGCCTCACTGGGGGCTGGCAGCTTCTCCTCTGACACATGGAGCCAATCTCTGCCTCCAGACTCAAGCCCAGGAAGACTGAGAATGAGGAGAGCTCAGCTCAAGGGCAGGGGGTGAATTTCCTCCGCCTGAAGGAGGCTTTTGGGGATTTTTTTTTTTTTT
>VZTL01063951.1:20458-34168 GCA_013400535.1 Scopus umbretta
TTTTTTTTTTTCTCAATTTACTAAAAGGGATTTTGTATAGATCAACTTACTCTGAAAGTGGTGGGTTTCTGCATATCCATAGTCAGTTTTTAAAGTGCCACTCCACACCCACTAACATGTTTTCTTTCTTCTGGAGCAGGGTGATTTTTGTCTTCTCTGCTGAGAATATGGGGTACTGCTGGTACAAAGGCAGGGTGAGCCAAAATTCTCAGGCCATGCTTCTATCCTTCACCCAGTCATTTAGAAAACTTCATCAGGGATAAGTTTCTTAGGACTGAATTAATAGCAAATGACATCCAGTTTGTCTTGTAGGAAGCCTCACACAAAGCAAATGTTATCTGGCCTGTGCCTACTTTTTCCTGCCAAAATATCTGCTGAATCCACCAAAATTAGGCTCTTTAGCAGGCCTCCATGCTTTGTTTGATGTCAGATCTTCTAAAGAGAAAGTTAAAATTTATTTTCCTGTCGTTTTGTATAATAACCTAACTAAAACAAGCCTTTAAAAACAAATCCTGTGTTTGGTGCCAAGAGTAAATGTGCCTTTTAGGTTGAGAAAATCTCAGTGCCTAGCCTATGGGATATTGCTGTGTAACGGAATGCACTGCAACAGGTCCAGGCTGGTCTTATGCCGTCAAAGTAATTTCACCGATACATTCATCTGCAAGGTTTTGGTGTGAACTAAACAAATTATAGTAGAAGGTCATGAAATTCAGAAGCTCTAAGTTAGGCTTCTATTTGAAGCTTGAGAGCAGATGAAGCAGTTCAAGGAAGCAAAAGCATTCCTGTGTTGTAATTTGTCATGTCATTGATCTTAGTTTAGTTGGTAATTGCTTTTAATGCACTGAAGATCCCCTCATTTTTTTCTTCGGTCTCATATAATGTTTAATATTACAGCCTTCATCTCCCAAATTTCACTGATATTCTTGCGGGGCATCGTAGCTGAGCGTCATATTGAACTAATATATCATTTCCTCATTGATGATATTTTTTAGATGGTGAAGCTGTTATGTGAGAGAAAGTAATTTGGTTTTCTCTGATCACAATCACAAAAATTTAGCAATTTTAAAAATGTCTTGAAACCAATAGAAATTATGACTTTTATTTTAGAAGAAGCTTTTGCAATGTTAAAGGGACAATGCCAGCTTAAAGTTTCTGTTTCAGTAAGGTGATTCACCTTCTACTGCTGGTAGCAATACACATTTTAATTCTGTAGGAACATGGTTTGTAAGTTGGTTATGTTCTGCAAATGTACTGAGGCTGAAGGAATCAAAGAAAAGGATCAGTCCCCAGTCACAGGTCTGGTCTCTGGTTCCTGCACAGGAGAATAATGTTGCTGTGCTCATGTTCCTGATACAATAGAGAAAAGGTTAATAGGGTGCAAAATTTTTCAATAAGAAAAAGTAAAAGCTGTTTTGCTGAAGTGTGTGAAACAAGCTGATGTGAAAATGTACCCAGGTTTTATTAGACCTCCTCAACTTCAAATACACCTACAAACAGACCTTCTAGTTTTACTATGGCAAGTGACTGCTTCTAGGCTCTGATTTGTATACTGCGTGACATGTCTGGAGGAGTTACAAGCTCTTGAAATGTGGATGGTTTGGTCTTTGTTATGTGTGTATATATTGAGGGGTAGAGGTAATGAAATTGCAGGTTGACCTTTTGATGTAGCAGCCCTAGCAATTGCTGCTATAATAATCATCCTCCTTTCAATTCCATGGGAGAATGGAAATTACAGTTCTACAGATTGCTTCTAATTTTCTGCATGAGCTTGTTTAGAGCTATCTATCACCAAAGAGCATGTTGTCTCCTCATTGTGGCTTTTAAACAGCCTGTACCATGCCCACTGTATTTGATGGCATATAACGCTGGATGCAGCCTGACCAGATCAAGCTGTCATCACGTGTGCATCCTTGCATCAGCCAAACTGAGTTGCTTCACTCCTCTGCCCATGACGAGGTGGTGGTGAATGCTGCTGCTTTTCCCAGTGGGGCTGAGGGATGGTCCTATGCCAAGTGCTGGCCAGGTATGGAGTGGGGCTGCCTTCTGCAAGAATTGTTTCCTACCACCCTCAAAAGCACTGTGGTGACCTGAAATTAATTATCTGTTGCTGACACTATGTGGCTCTCTGTTGCTTAAAGGCAGGATGGTAGCTTTAGGGGCACAGTGTCTTTAGGAACAGTTTCTGACCTGGCATGGTTTTGATTTGGTTTAGTTTGGATTGCTTGTTTGTTTGTTTTTTATGTTTGGAGAGAGGGTGTGCTGGTTCATTATGGTGACAAGAGAAGTCAGTGCTCCTTTGTGACACTAATTCAAGAGATACCTTTTATCGACATACCGGGTTTAGTGTCTTAGCACCTTGCCTGAATCTGTGAACTGGTCTCCTCTGGAGCTGTATAACTTCAGTGAGCACAATCCAGGGCTTTTTGCGAAGTCCTTATTCAAGCAATAGTCCCATGGCCTTTCTGTGAACTTTTTACCCAAGTGAAGTTGTGTTAAAACAGTGTAATGACTCCAGGAAGGATCAAAGTGCCGGTGGGAAGGCATGGGGGTCCACGGGGCTGAAGGAGGGCTCAGGGCTGTGCTGTGACTGGGACTGCACTGTATGGAAACGGGAAGGCAGAATTGTTAATGTGATGGGGTCAGGGAACAGAAAGATGTGAGTGGATTTTGAGAGGGGTCAAAGATGGGGTCAGAGAGTCAGCCATGGGAGAGAACTTCCAGCAGAAGTTAGTGGTAGGATAGATAAAAAGTAATGAATATTTTGTAAGATTGAAAGTTATGGAAGTGGTGCTGCATCATGGTCAAGGCACAGCAATGCTGACATTACCATGTGCCTCACCTCAAAGACCTCAACTTGAATGATTATGGACATTGAATCCTAGACTATGGAATAGGATTCTAGTCCTAATCCTGTGGACTTTGTGCTCCTAGAATTGATCCCAGCAGATCCGGGAGATAGCGTGTTCGGATGGTATCAGGAGAAAGGTTGCATTGCTACCCATGCACGCTGCCAGTTTAAATACAAGCAAAAGCAGTTAATCAACTTTTGCAGATTTTTTTTTAAAATTTCATGTTATTTTTCTTCTCTCAGTATCTCACAGTGTTCATCTGTCTCTATATCCACCTTAGGACTCCTGAATTCAAAAGTGGAGAAGTGGGCATGTAATGAGTGTGTTTGCAACAAAGAGATGGATATTGCTAAGAGGAATCCTAGGGAATAGCTCTTCCCACACCCTAAAAAAATAAAAGCAAATTCATACCAAATTAAAAAAAAAAAAAAAAAAGAAATGAAAAGGAGACNAAAAAAAAAAAAAAAAAGGAATGTACAGGAGTCAGAAGATCTGAGTGAAATTTGGCTTCAGTCACATTAGTGGTAAAACTTTTTGGATTACCACAGGGCCAGGGTTGCAGCTTTGGATTTCATTTCCATCACTGCCATTAAATGTGCTGCCAGTTCCCACCATGTAAAAAGAACACCGTGACACTTTCCCATCATTGTACAGTGCTGCAGCGGTCACTGGAAGGAAAGTCCACACTAAATCCGGGTACTGACTTGGTTTACAAAGTGTTATTTTATTACTGGCTTATCATGGGGTAGAAAGTGTGGGGAGGTTTCCCAGCTGTTTCCAGACACCTCCTGCATACACTCTCCCCTTCCTGACAGCTGAGGCCACGTTACAGTCTGCCATACCGGTTGTCCTGCCAAACAAAACAGATAGCCACAAAGTACTCAGCATCTTCAATGCGTGGCATTAATTCCCCATCTGTCTAGCATCTTGCAGTTTTTAGAGATGGGAAGCTTTCCCGCAGGGCAGAAAATATTCCCTGGACCTGTGGATCCTAGGGGATTAGGGGGACTAACATGAGACCACTAGCTGGAGAGGGTATTTATGTCTCAGACAGGCCTTTTGATTTATTATCAGAAATGCACGGGTTTTGAAGTGACTTTTCTGATGTAGCTTGTCTTCATTTATGTTCTTTTAAGTTATTGTCCCTCAAAGTTTTTGAAGCAGCTGTTTATCATTGTGGAAATATATCTCCAGTTGAAAAGAGCAGATGGGCACCTCACTTCAGACTTCATGGGGAATTAGCTTTGTGAGCCTGTCTTACAAGCAAGCTGGATTTAGGACCTAGAGTTTTCCTTTGTTTTGGAAACAGAATTATGCATTTGGCTGGAGTACTACCCCATCTAGAAGGAGTAAGTCTAGCACAGTAGTTTCTATATGTGTGTGTGGTTATCATACAGGGAGTGCATAGAATCTGTGCATCAAATACATTTTCCTCTGATTGTCAGTGTCCAACACATTCTCTCTTGGGTCAGTCAAGTTACTAACTTCATTTTAATATAAATTCTGACGCTGTGTCTCTTCTGTCTAATACTACATATGTCTATGCATATAGGCATATTTGCATATATCTGTGAAAAATTGCACCATAATTTTGCATCGATAAAGAACATTGTAAAGTAAAATTAACCTGGAACATTGACTTGAGAGGACAGGCAACTACTAGTAAAGGTTATTAGCGGTCTATTGGTAGACAGAAAGTTAGTGTCTCTTCTTATTATTTATAGGATTCTTCTTATTTACAGGATTCAGTTAAAGCGCTGGTGGTGCTTAAACAACATCGTGTGTCAAAGAGGAGAGTATGTAAGGAAGGAACATGCAGGACTGGAAGAGCCTTGCCAGATCGGTAGCTCTGTCTGTGCAGTCTCCCTGCATGCATGACTGCAGTGCACAGTGGCTGCAGCTCTGTACGTACCAGGGAAGCTGAGCATCGCACTTGGGCAGGGAGGCGATGCGCTCACACCTGGAGCGGGAAGGTGGGGAGTTAGGTAGCATAGGACTGCGATATTAGGAACGAGCTGCTAGGAGGGATTTGTGGAGATGCACTTGTGCAGAGTGATCTTGGCAGCTGGATCCGTTCTGTGTTATTCCAGAGAGGGCTGCCCCCCATCCTTCCACCTTAAAGACCACCCGCTCCTCTAACAGCATCTGCCTATCTTCACCCTCCCTACACAAGCACCTGCCTTCCCCACCACCCCAGGGCAGCAGCAACCTACTCCTACCTTTTCCCTACTTAGGTAGGCTTCTCACCCCACTGGCAGCCAAGGATTATTCCCTCCCTCTCCCAGAAATAGCAACCTCTTCCCATCTGTTCCCTCTGAGCCAGCCAGCAGAGCCCGGAGGCCCGCGAGCCGGCACAGGAGGCGGCGTTTGGCTGCTCAGCCAGCCATTCTTTGTGCTGCCCAGGGAAAAGGCAGCAGGCTGAATGGAGGTACTGGGTTTGACTCGTCAGCTGCCAATTGGGCCATGCTGCTTTAGCACATTCCAGCCATTAATAGTGTAAAATGATATACCAGGAGTACAGATGTGGTTTGCTCACTGGTGCTTTGCTTTCCAACATTCCTGGTACATGCAGCATGGACATCACTCTTTTATTCTTTCCCTTTGATTGAAAAATGATGAATAAGGGATAACTGCTTTTCTGCTGTGTAGGGACTTGGGTCAATTTTCTTTCTCAGCCAAAGAACAGAGGTTGTGGTACAACTTCCACGCAGTTAGAAATGCACAGTAATGACTGTATGTAAAAGCATCTGCTATTCTACTTGTGTAGACTGCTTGTTTATATGCAAGCATGTATGCATTTTTTGTTGTTGTGCTCCTAAAACACCATGTGTTTTCACACTGTAGGAAGCAAAGTGTAAGGATACTAGGAAACACAGAATCACAGAATAGTTGCAGTCAGAAGGCACCTCTAGAGATCATCTAGTCCAACCCCCCTGCTCAAATCAGGGTCAACTAAGCAGGTTGCCCAGGACCATGTCTGGTTGGATTTTTTTGTGTCTCCAGGGATAAGACTCCACAATCTCTGTAAGCAACTTGTTCCAGCATTTGACCATCCTTAATAGTAAAAACCATTTTTTTATTATGTTTAAATGACCTTCCATGCATTTCAATTTGTGCCCATTGCCTCTTTTACTTTGACTGAGCACCACTGAGAAGACTCTGGCTCTCTTTTTTTACCCCTACCAGGTATTTATATTTATTTATGAGATCCCCCTGAGCATTTTCTTCTCCAGGCTGAACAGTCCTAGCTCTCACAGCCTCTCCTCATATAACAGATGCTTCAAGACCTTAATCATCTTTGTGACCTTTTGCTGCACTGTCTCCAGTATGTCTGTCTCTCCCTTGTACTAAGGAGCCCAGAACTTGACACGGCACTCCAGGTGTGGCCTCACCAGTTCTGAGCAGAGGGGAAAGATCACCTCCCTAGACCTGCTGGCAGTGCAGCCCAGGAGGCTGTTGGCCTCCTTTGCCACAGGGACACATTTCTGGCTCATGTTTAACTTGGTGTTCACCAGAAGCCCCTTGTCTGCAGAGTTGCTTTCCAGTTGGTTGATCCCAGCCTGTCCTGCTGCTTGGGGTTATTCCTTCACAGGCGCAGGACTTGGCATTTCTCTGTGTTGAACTTCATGGGGTCTTCGTTAGCCCATTTCTCCATCTTCCTGAGGTCCCTCTGAATGGCAGTACACCCATCTGGTGTATCAGCTACTCCTCTCAATTTTGTATCATCTGCAAGCTTGTTGAGGGTGCACTCTGTCCCATTGTCCAGGTAATTAATGAGGATGCTAAACAGTTTTTAGTAGGTCTCAGTATCAGCCTGTGGAATGCACCACTAGTGACTGGCCTTCCAGCTGGATTTCATGCCGCTGACCACAACCCTCTGAGCCTGAGAGTTTTCAGTCCACCTCACTTTCCACTTATCTAGTCTATACTTCATTAGTGCATCAATACAAAATGCAATGAATACCTCAATTGGTTCCATGTCCTTTGTCACCAAGTCCCCATTCCCATTCAGGAGCAGGCTTGCATTTTCCCTAGTCTTCCTTTTGCTGCAGATACACTTGTGGAAGCTCTTGTTGTTGCCTATCACATCCCTCACCAGAATAAACTCCAGATGGGCTTTGGTTTTCCCAACCCCATCCTTCCATGCTCATACTGTTTCTGTGTTTCTTCTGTCCCTGCTTCTACCTCCTGTACACTGCCTTTTTATGTTTGAGTTCAGTCAGCAGCTCCTTATTCATCCATGAAGGCCGCCTGCCACCTGTGTTTAACTTCCTGCTTTTAGGGATGGACTAATCTTGAGCTTGGAGGACGTGATGCTTGAAAATCAACCAGCTCTAGGACCCCTCTTTGTTCCAGGATGGTATCCCATGGGGTTCTTCCAAACAGATTCCCAAAGAGGCCAGTCTGCTCTCCTGAAGTCCAGGCCTGTGATCCTACTGTTTGCCTTGTTCCATCCTCTCAGGAACCTGAACTCCACTATTTTGTGGTCCTGCAGCCATGGCTGCCCCCAGCCTTCACATCCCTTACCAGTCCTTCCTTGTTTATGAATATTAGGTCCAGCAAAGCAGTATCAGGTCCAGCAGAGCTGGACACAACTGAAGAACTCTAAAACATAGGAGTTTTAAAGCTTACCTGTAAAATGAGTTAAACTTTCTTGAGCCACTGGTAGCTTTAATTTATTACATTCTGTTTGGTTTTTTTTTTTCTTTTTTTTTTTCTTGAATGAATGAAAGGTCACATCGCCATTCCCCCTAAGTCTTGGTCCAGGAAGTTTGTACTGTGACCTGCTCTGCTTTTGTAGGTGCCACTGCATGATCACTCCTTCCCTGATCCACTAACTGTTATCCTGTAATTCTATGCAGTAGCAGAGCCACAAGATAGTTACTCCTGGCCAAAAATTTTAACAGCATTTGGAAACAATGGAGCTTTGAATGTGGAGCGTGCAAGCACCATTCTTTCTGAAAAGCCTTTTTAAAGATATGCCAAACTGAAGGACATAATGAAAATAGTATTTTTGTTCCCTCACGTTGTAGGAGGTTAGGTTGGTTCTGTTGACTTTTGTGTGTGCTTGTCACGTTGATCTCATTCTGGCCTTTTACCTGTAATAGTATGAGTGTATGCCTTCTTGAAATTTGGCTTTGGGAAGAGACATCAGTACAGAAATGCCTCAAGTCTTGTGTCTGATGTTGCTTTTTCCAGGTTTAGTTCCACTTTCTTTCCTTGAGATGCATTGTCTCCCAAGGACAAGTCGGTGTTTGGCTTTTAGCTTTTTCAGAAAATGCCAGTGGTGATATAATCAGTACCTTACTGTCAGTGTGTCAATTCTCAGTTGGCTAGCACAGCAATAGGTTAAAAACTTAAGTGGGTGGAAAAACAGCTTTAATTAATTAAGATGGCTCATAATTATTTCTAATGTTACTGTTCTCTGAGGACATAGATAGTCACCCATGAATATACTACATTAGTTTGAAGAAGACTAATTTCTCCAAAAGGGAGAGATAATTTTATATAAAAAGTTAACCAGTAACAGCCTATTTAGTTATTTCTGTATATTCCTTTTATTACAAGTGGGTGTTGTTAGCATGGTACATAAATGATGGGTTGCACTAAATAACATAATCCTGCCTTTTTCTGTATCTGCCTGAACTCATGGATCTCAGTTGAGTGGCCTAGGTGTAGCTGGGGATAATATTTGCCCCAGAATACGTTCAGGTAAGTAAATTTTTTATTGATAAGAAGCTGTGCAGACCATAGTACACTAAATTTTTGAGTTATTCAGTATCATTCTTTTCCCCCAGAGCATTTTTATGACTATCCAAACTTTTGATCACAGTCGTCTTATACATGATCAAATTCACTTTCTGTCTCTAGAGGCTACAGAGACTAAAAAATCTGATATCTCTTAGAAAATTAAGCTTCAGCATTCATCTTTAGTATCTCTTTCTAGATCTGTGGCACTCCCTTTGGTGAGTACTTGCCAGGAATGCTTGTCGTGGATATTTATAGCACTATTTCTTTTGTAAACTAAATCTTTTTTGATGGACTTTGGCTTTTGGGCTCATTTTTATTCCATATCTCTACTTGGGCCATACCAGACCTCTGACATGCAGTAATCCACTGGAATGAGAGAAGGTTCAGTTTACTATAGGTTTACACAAGATTTGGGGCTTTATGCAAGTTTTGGGATAGAAGTCAAACAACTTTTTTCAGTGTCATTATTGTTCAAGTCTTGCAGATCTTTCGTAATGTATTCTGTTAATTCGTGGCTTCATAATATATTGATCATATAAATTATTTGACTAAGGACACCATCGGGGTGAAAATGAAGATTAAGCGTGTGAAATACTGAAAGTGCGTCAGTGGGAATGTTTCTCTAAGCTGTGTATATAGATCGCAAGTCTCAAGACAGGAGGAGAAAAAACTGACTGACAGCTCATCTAGCTATGCATACTCCCTTGTGTCAAGACCTCTGATCCAGAACATTGGGTTGCCCAAATCATAATTTTAGGCGACAAAGGCTGATCAGTAAAGGAATTCAAAAGTTGTTTTATAAGTCGTTTTGTCCTTTTGCTGATCTGCTTTCTGTTGTGTACATTATGCCTGATGTGACTTTCCAAATGTGCACAATTTCCCGGCATTAATTACTTGGAAATGTCCTTATCTTGAAGAAATAGGAATGTTCGATGTTGTTTGTGCATCATACCTGAGGACCTCCCCCTATCCATCCATCCTACTGACCAGAGCTATAACCTCTCTCACCCAAATGCAAGCATATGCTTTCTTGCTTTCCTGTGAGAAAATATCAGCAAACGTGTAAGAGTCCGTTACATAACTGCAAGTTTATCTTCTTTCAAAGTCCTATGCTTTAGTCAAAGTAATGACTTTCCAAAATTCTTAGTGTTTGTCATCACATTTCTATGTAGTTTTAAGCCCTGGGAAGTCTCGCTAGCTGATAGCCTCATCCCATTCATTCTGCCTTTTTTTTTTTTTTTTAATTTTTTTTATTTTTTACCCTTTGAGTTCAATTTGAGCAGATCTAGGCTAAAAAGATTGTTTTACATGGTAATTTGGTAAATAACGCTACTTAATAACCTGAATAACTTAAGGGATGAGGGAGGTGAGCCTGTTTTTTGTTTTCTTCCTTCAGCTGATTCATGTTGTTTTTCATCCCTCTTTCTCTATTTCATTATTCTCCCTTCTTCATTTCTGAACTTGTGACAGTTACAATAAATATGCAAAAAAAGAGCCCCTCATTGCAAGTGCTGCTGAGATTGCAGCTCTCAGAAATACCTGTGGTAACTTTCAAGCAGCTGCAATATTTGGCATGCTGTGCTGTGCTCTGTGTTATGATAGCTACCCTGCTATCAATACTGAGATAGCTAATTTAAAGATAGCTCAAATATGTTCCCTTGAACTCTAGTGACTGGAGTGTTGACTGTGAATAAGTAGTCTGATTACATGGTGAATAAGTATTCTATATAATATATGGGGCATACCCAACAAGATAATGGAAAATGGAAAAGGAAGACTGCTTTTCTTCGTTTGCAGGTATTCAGTTTGACTGCAGGAAATCAAAAAGGTGAGGAAAATTATGGGAGGGAGGGGCAGGACACCATAATGATAAGGATCACTGTGTTTGTTTCTACTTGTGATAGGGCAGCATTAAAATTCTGAGCATCACAGCAGCACGCGCGGAGTCAGTGCCTTCCAGGAGCAAGCGCATATAATTTAAGAGTGCCTACATTTGTCAGCAGATCGTGCCGTTGGGAAGGAAGGGGGAGTCCACATGGAAGCTGTTAGCATTTCTGCACTGACTTAGGGTTCCAGAATAGTGTATTGTCTGCAATTATTTCCTTTAGAGTCGATCCAGTGAACTTTCCTCCACTTTTGCCATCCCACATCTGTTTTGTTAGACAGCTGTAACTGGTTTAGAGTCATCATAATAAAAAAGAAACTTCTTTTCTTTCAAAGCAATCTGTAGTTTGGCAGGGAATAAAATGGCCACTTCAGCACTGGTGACAGAAAAATCTGCCTTTAATTGACAGAAATACCTTTCTCCAGAATCTTGTTCAGGCACAGTATCTGAGAATATGTATGCCCTGGAATACCCTGGGGGATAGCATGTAGCATTGAAATACTATATAATTTTTTATACTTTGTAGTTGTCTTTGCTGTGTTTCTCTGTGAATTCTCCTCCCTCTTCTGCTGTAACACTTCATTCAAGTTCATGCATTGCTATGCTGCAATGCTGTACTGCAATTTCTCTCCCTTATCTTTTGCAATAAAGCACTTGATTTTTTTCAGAAATTATTTGAGTTTCTCTGCTAGTATTTTTTCTATGACTGTTGTCTCCTATTATGAACATAAACTCTGTGGAATAGGGTGCTTTTACATATCAAGAAATTCCAGAGGCTCAGATCTGACCTACAGCAACTTCAGGTCTACTGAAATAACTTTGGGGAGCAAAATTTTATTTGATGAAGTAAACAGTCAGCACAGCCTCTGAATGCTCTCTTCCTACTCTTAAACCAATGTAGAAAACAGAGGCAAAACACATTTCACCATTTTTGTCATGCATTGTGAAATATTTTTCAAATCTCTGACACCTTCTGAAGCTGCAGACTCAGCCTTTGGTAAGAGACAGTGTGGCGTTGCCTCTGGGCAGCAAGGATGCCGAATTTCTGCAGCAATCTTTCTCTACAGCCATTCTGCCTCCCTTCCTTTTTCCACAAGCTAACGTCAAATCATTCAGCAGGGAATTTACAAGCCATAAAACTGCATTATTCAGTTATGAAGTAACAACCTCATCACCATGACTAGAGCAAGTGCTCATAAAAGCCAGAGTCAGATTTATAAGCAGAGGAATTGCCAGCTATGTCTAACACATGGTTCACAGTGACATACTTACTGGTTTCCATCACCCGATAAGGTAAATTCTGGTTAGGTATATTGTGGATAGTCTTTCTTTGTAAATGATTAAACAGGTTAAAACCAAAGTCAAGCATTTCATATGGAGCACTTTGGGGAGAAAGCATTGTCCCCTTGGATGTGGTTTTCTGCAAGGAACTTTGAGGTTCTTCGTTGTTTTCCTGAGAGCAGCCATGATGCAGAAAGCCATTATGCTTCCATGCCACACTTTGGTCACTGTCCCATGGGTAGTTTAGCAATTTGCTCCTCTTTTGATACTCCTTTGACACAACACCCAAGTAGTACGTTCACACTGTGGGTATAGTAGAGGACTATGGACTTGGCTGGTCTGCCTTTGGAAGGGCCAGATGCACCTTGCTTTGCTTTCTGGGTAATTGTTATTTCTGTTTTTTGAAAGACAGAGGCCACATTCTCCTTTTTTTCTTTCTTCGGGAGCTCACTAGATCTACACAATCTTTCAAATCTAATTGCCAGTGGCTCAGAAAGTTCATTTATTCCCTTCTCACATGAGGCTGTATTTCATAGCATGTATTAGTGGCCTGCGAAATATTAATGAAGACATCAAGCCATTTTTTTCCTTACAAGAGTATGAAAAAGGGTGAAAGACACCAAGACCCCATATATCACCCACACTTATGTATAGCTGGAGAGTAATCACACTGATTATTTTGGGTATTTTAGGAACTGCTCTGAGGCAGAAAAATTGTTAGTGTAGTCTGGAGCCCATTATTATGAGCAAGCTGTAACAGTGATGTTGAGAGGTCTTTCACCTTACTTCAGAACAGCTGTTGCCCATTAACCATGCCAGGACCCTTTAATAGTGCAGAAGGTTTTAAAAGGCATATAAAGATCATTAAAAGATTAGGCGTTTAAAGATCATTTAGAAGGCGTTGAAAGTCACCTGCATGTCCCTGGAGATCTTGCTAGGTCCGTGGCTGCCTGCGTGGATGCTTCTTCTGTTTTACAAATTAGCCCTGTACTGTTTCAGTAGTTATGAAATTATGATGTCTGTAATTTAAAACATCGAGGCTTCATGTTAATATTGGTAAGATCCCTATCATTATATCTAGTTACATGAAATCCCTTAGCTCATGGAAGAGTGGGATGTTGTCTCATTCTTTGTTCAAGCAATGATCTGGTGACACGAGTCAGCAACAGCTTAGACAGAGACCGTATCCGTATCTGCTTCTGTTTGCTGTGATTGCCTGTCTGTTTCCTCTCTATTATTTGCAATTATTTGTCTCAAAATTAATGAGATATAAATATGGCTGTTCTGGTTTTGTAACAATGTTGTTCAAAGTCTAATTCCAGACCATTACGAAAATCATATAATCCTTAGCGTAACATTATACAACACAAGATTACAAATGATACTATTTCCAAGAAAAACACTCAATACATAATAAACTTAGCAAAGTTAATAGTTCCTGACATTCATGTTTGGCTGAAGGTCAGAGTGACATGAGTCTGGTTTGAGTGAGGGACGTTTTGTGTTTCATCAGACGCCTGGTGTGGCATCAGCACGTCGATGCTGTCAGCATGTCTGTGTACTGCTAATAATTTAATTCTGAGGTTGCACAGAGCATTGCAGTGTGGGAGTGATGCTGAATTATGTTTCAAAATGAAAAAAGATGTGGAACATAAAAGGGGGAGTGGAAGCAACTCTTCAGTAGGTGGCTTAGAGGCAGGAGCTGTGAGACAGGGACAGGGCAGTGCTCTGTACTTAGGAGCATTGCGAGACCATTGCCCATGGTCACTTGGAAGTGGTCTGAGTACTTGTTCTGTACTCCTCCTGATGGATGCTTCTAAAAAAGGCACAACAGTCTCTTCTTCTAACTGCTGCTAAACTCCCCTCCAAGGAATGCCTTTTGAACAGCGATTTCACAAAGATGCTTTAACACATAAAAATTATGGTATTAAAAAAAAAAAAAAA
>VZTL01063951.1:34701-69344 GCA_013400535.1 Scopus umbretta
CTTCTTGTGATATATAGTGTTCTAAAAAGGCAAAATGTTGTCTTCTTAAATGATTGACCTTCTAGGGCAAAGGCGTCAGTGACTGTACAGTTTCAAAACCAGAATAAGTTGAGACTGAAGTATATTAGTTAGTAATGCATATTTTTCTGCTTGTAGCATTTAGAAGTATATTCTTGCAGGGAGCAAAATACGAAGGCAGTTTTCAGTTAAAGATGTCTTCTCGGAGAGTATCTGTATTTGCTTTCTCTTTTCTCTGTGTGTGTGTATGTGTGCACGTTTTAATCAACTTTAATCAGATAAATCTAAATGTCATAATGTGATAAGCATTCCAGGTTGGTCTTATTTTTAAAAAACAAAATTTGGGTAATTATTCTGTGAGATTATTTTTTCAGGTGTAATTAATATAATGTGTATACTTAATACAAGATTACATTCATGCGTATGTGGAAATGCTGTCAAAGTCATGTGTTTATGGGTAGAGAGAAGGGTGAGAGGGTGTAAGGAACAAATAGTGTACTGTGAGATACAAGATAAGAGTTTTATTGTGAGTCTTTCAGGGTCTGGCTGGATTACTAGAGATGAGCCATGACACAGTTATGCACTTTTCCCAGAGGACTGCTGATAAACCCTTGTGTCACGCCAAAGCAGAGGGAGTCCATGGTAGAGATGGATCAGGGAAGCTCCTTGAGAAACATTTATAGTGCTCTTAAAAAAATCTGTAGGATTATTAGTCATATCCGTCTACCTTTAAAGCTAGACTCTATTCACTACCAGGGTCTGGAGTTTATCCTTGTAATTCTGTGCTTGGAGTGAGAGCTCATGTGCTGACCACCCTGCCTCTGGGGAGGACCGGCAGCAGCCGCTGCTCGGCACACTCCAGGGCTGGCACACCACCAACCATGTGGTGGGGTGTGTTTTGGGAGGAAGGATCGGCTCAGCTCAGCTCAGCTCCACTCACAGTCATTCATCTCTTTTTTTTTTTTTTTTTTTTTTTTTTTTTTTTTTTTTATGATTAATGACTGTGCTATACTTTGACAGCTTGGGATGAGTTTTTCCAAGATGGATATCTGCCCTAAGCCATATTATTTTAATTATTTTGTTTGGGAAAATGGTGACCACAAAATTTCAGGCATTTCTGGGAATAAAACAGGGAAAGAAAATGTTTGTTTTCTGATCTTGATAAATATGTTGACTTTGTTTAAGTGGCTATAACTCCTCTATGTTTCGATGGAGACCTGAAATTTGTCAGGGGATGGTTGGTGGTGGGGATGAGAGATTGAATTTCTGATAAGAAAGGGCTTTTTGATGTGCTCCTCCTACACTTGTCTGAGTGAAAAGTGTGTTTGTGCTCAGTGGATACTCCATGAAGCTCCAGCGAGTGCAGCCACACAGAGCATCTCCTGGTGGAGGCTGTAGAAGACTTTCCCTGTGGTTGCACCAGAGCCTCCATGGACCAGACCAGGGAACGCAGGGCAGTGTGTGCTTTCCACGACATCTCTGCTGACTGAGTGGTGTAGAGGGTTGCCGATTTGTGTAAAGGAGGCGCCATATTGACCAGTGCATACCAGGAGGAAGGGACTGGTCAGGAAGGAGCACTACACTCTGCTTCTCCATCTCAAAGCAGTGGGGGATGTGCATTCTTGTGTTAGGTATGTTGTCTCTGGCACGTCAGCTGGAGTGTGCACCCATGCATCGTTGGCTACTACAGCATTGGGGGTCTCTGGTTCATGCCTCACAGATTCCTGACTCCTGAGCCATAGTACCCACAATATCCAAACTTGGCAGCGTAAAGTTCGAAATCACATTTCTGACATTAAACCCAGCCAGCAGTGGTCGTTATCAGCAGGGGTCTTCTTTTTGTGTGTGCCCCACTTGGGCCTGTTTCCGACCTGTGTAAATGCTTAGTGACTTTATCTGCAGCTAGATGTTTGGGGGTGAGGTAACTGATATACACCCCTGAGAGAGATTTTAGGTGAACTAGGCACTTTGTCTCATGAAACTGAAAAGTATGCAGATGGCGTTTTTTCTTACATAAAGGGTGGTCATGTGGTGTGGGGGCTGGCAGTCCCATTTATCCTTATTAAAAAAGGGACAAAGAGCCAAGGTTTGTTGTTGGTCCCACAGCAGCACCAAATGGTGGCAGAGGAAAAAAAAAATCAATTCCTACTCTTTTTAACCTCTTTCTTCCTCTTAAGCTGTGCTGGTCTGCTGAGGGTTGAGTAAGGAACAAGGAGAAGGAAATACCTGCAATATCCAGACTTGCACTGATAGCTAAGAACAAGCAGTCAAACCGTCTGGTTTTCGAAAAGGTGGCAGAAACAACACGCTCCTACAAAATCGGGTAAAGTTGTCGGTGTTGTCAATGCAGCCTGTAACAGCTAACATCAAGCGTGTCGCGGACATGAGTGCTGTGTTTCTGATTTCGCGTTAGCCAAGAGGTAGAAAAGAAGGCGAAACATGGGGTCACATGGGGTCTTGTCTAGAAGAAAAAAGAAGAATAGTGGCTCTTTCAAAATTTTTCCCCCACAGTTAGGAGGGACCAAAGTGCTTACGAGCCAGTTTAGCTCTCTACCTCTCAGTAAAACTTAATACAAACCATTCACATGAAGTCACGTATGAGAAGCCCCCGTTAACTCCAGAGCATGCAGCGTATTGACTGCAGGGCAGGCAGACCAGGAGGCTGATCCCTTTTTCCTTAAATCCGACTTGCTGTCATTATAGAGGCAATGTTAAATTCCAGGAGCTGGTTGAAACTTGTGGCAGCGGTCCCCAAGATCGGCAGCCGTCTTGGTGAGACAGGTTGCTGGACCTTGCCCAAATGTGAGCTGGTCCTCAGTGGGCTGGGGCAGGTGGTCCTCAGAGTCCCTGGCAATAAGCTGGAGAAACCAACAGCACCCTGCCCTTGCCTGCTGCCTCCTACTCCATATGTCGTTACCATACCAAAAGGTGGGCCTCCTAAAGAGACAGTTCAGCTGTCCCTACCAGCAGATAAGCATCATAATTAATCCTGAATCCGCTGAATGTAAATGTAGCCTATGTGACAGGTTTAGTGATACACCTTACTTTCAGTTAAAGACATGACCTTTATTAGCATGTTCACATCTGTGCTGGTTTTGACTGGGATAGAGTTATTTTTTTTCCATAGTACCTTGTATGGGACTATGTTTTGGATTTGTGCTGGAAGCAGTGTTGATAATACAGAGATGTTTTCGCTATTGCTGAGCAGTGCTTACACAGAGTCAAGGCCTCTTCTGCTTCTCAAACCACCCTACCAGCAAGTAGGCTGGGGGTGCACAAGGAGTTTGGAGGGGACACAGCTGGGACAGCTGACCCCAGCTGACCAGAGGGATATCCCGAACCATATGTTGTCATGCTCAGTATATAAAGCTGATGGAAGAAGGAAGGCGGGGACATTTGGAGTAATGGTGTTTTGCCTTCCCAAGTAACTGTTACGCGTGATGGAGCCCTGCTTTCCTGGTGGTGGCTGAACACCTGCCTGCTGATGGGAAGTAGTGAATGATTTCCTTGTTTTGCTTTGCTTGTGCAGCTTTTGTTTACTTATTAAACTGTCTTTATCTCAACCCATGAGTTTTCTCACTTTCACTCTTCTGATTCTCCTCCATCCCATCGGGAAGGAGCAAGTGAGCTTCTGCGTGATGCTTAGCTGCCGGCTGGGGTTAAAACACGACACCATCCCAATCCTGAATTTGTTCAGGTCGCATTCCCCAAAATAAAAAAGAGTCTGGTCGTCTGCCATCAATACAGTCAGGCATCTTCTTTGTCCTGAGTGCTGCATGAATGAAAAAGGATATTACCCTGAGCAGATGGAGTCCAACACAAGTGATGGCAGGCTAAATTTACAGATTGTTGAGAGCAGCCCTGTGGAGAAGGACTTTGGGGTACTGGTGGATGAAAAATTGAACATGAGCCGGCAATGTCCACTCACGGCCCAGAAAGTCAATCACATCCTGAGCTGCATCAAAAGAAATGTGGCCAGGAGGTCAAGGGAGGTGATTCTGCCCCTCTACTCTCTGCTCTGGTGAGACCCTGCCTGGAGTACTGTGTCCAGCTCTGGAGCCCTCAGCACAGGAAAGATGTGGACTTGTTGGATTGGGTCCAGAGGAGGGCCACAAAAATGACCAGAGGGATGGAGCACCTCTCCTATGAAGAAAGGCTGAGAGAGATGGGGTTGTTTAGCCTGGAGAAGAGAAGGCTCTGGGCAGACCTTATTGCGGCCCTTCAATATATAAAGGGGGCTTATAAGAAAGAGAGAGAGGCTTTTTACCAGGGCCTGTAGTGACAGGACATGGGGCAATGGTTTTAAACTGAAAGAGGGTGGATTTAGATTGGCTGTAAGGAAAAAATGTTTTACAGTGAGGGTGGTGATACACTGGAACAGGTTGCCCATAGAAATTGAGGATGCCTCATCACTGGAAACGTTGAAAGTCAGGTTGGATGGTGCTCCGAGCAACCTGATCTAGTGAAAGTTGTCCCTGCCCATGGCAGCGGGATTGGACTAGACGATCTTTGATGGTCTGTTCCAACCTAAACTATTGTGTGATTCTAAAAGAAGTTGGCATAATAACCAGCAGCTGGACTGATGTGGCCATTGTAAAGTTTTCATAGGTATTATATGCAAGAGAATGTAAGGAAGTATAAATGGGGTCCTCAGGGGCTGATAGGAAGGTACGTCTTTGAAAGTTAGATATCAAACTAACTATGGCGGTCATACACTGCAAGTCATAGATTGTGATGACTATAGTCATCAACAGTTTGATAGCATGTAAGAAATTATGACTGAGCCATAATAAATCATACATGCTTTGGATGTCAGGACAAGTACGTTATATTTGATATGGCAGAGCAGAGCAGGTCAGTAAGTGATATATAGATGGGGTCATGTGGTCAAAGGCGTATGCCTTGGAAATTAGTTCTGCAGGAGGTTTCAGGGTAGATATCAATGGTGCACAAGTCCATGTGATACAGGTAGAGATGACAGCTTAGGCTGCATTTCAGCTGTACAAATGGCTGTGAAAGTCTGTATCCTGTTATCCAGAGAGAACTGATATGGTTTATGCATGGCGTAACAAATGTAGGATCTGGAGTGAGAAAATGCTGCCAGCTCTGTAGGTCAGAAACATGGTAACAGGACCACAGTAAATGAGATGGAAGGAACTATCTATTTCTTTTTCTCCACATGAGTACATATTTTGTCATAGACATTTGACTATATTGGATGCAGCATTTGTCGGCTGTTAATTGAAATGAATTATCCTGGGTTTGGAGTACTGAGCAAAGCTTTGATGTCTCACTGCCTGGCAGTGACAGTTTATTAATGGCTGCTGTTGGGTTATGTGAAAAAGTACGCAGACAAGTATGTGAGCATTGTGACAAGGTCAGGTTTGGTGATTTACTCTGTTTTCTTTCTGTTTAGTATTGCAGAATATCAATGTTTTCAGTCCTCAGAAATGTGATGCTTGTACAAGGTTTGTGGCTGTCACATAGGTAAGGAGTTTGGGACTCTGTTAGTTTGGCACACTCTCGACTCTGCAACTTACTCCTGAACAAGGGAAAGCAGGCAAACAAGGAATTTCAGACTCTTACCCCTGAATACCATGAGCATAAGCATGGCCTTTTAAAATAAACAACTGTCATGTGTTTGGTTTTAAGGCACCTCTAAAGGACTTACATGAGTAATAAAACTTAAAAACATTTTTATTAAAGTTCTACCTTTGGAACAAAGCAAGGCTTCCACAAAGGTTGTATTTGTTCTTGAAATCAGAAAACCAAATCCCCTTCTTTGGGGTATTTCTTACCTTGGAAAATCTTTTCCTTGTGTTGTAGCTCTTAACAACTCTTTTAATGCTGCTCTTTTTTTGCTGACTATAGTATATCAGAGCTCCCTGACCTGAAGCCAACATACTGTTCAGCTCCACTATGGAATCTTGTTTGCTTTGTGTGCCTGTGGACATGGGCATGCAGAACCACATACTTCCACTGAGACAGCTTTGTCAGGTTAGTGTCCTGACCTGGGCTCTGGACCTCAGGACCCAGAGCAAACCAAATGAGTCGTGAGTGGCAGAGTGCCATCATGCCTTGGTCCGTCACAGGGCTGGCAGAACTACATGCAGGCCTTGTACAGGGCACAAGCTACAATTACAGTATAGCCCATTACTTTGGTTTCTGACAACTGAATGCACACAACCTTATCTTTGCTAGGACAGATAATTCTGAGAGGGGAGGGAGTGAATTTTGCATATATTATTCATGCTTGTTAGAAAACAAAGAGAGTGCAGTGACACTTGTCTTCTTCCAGGCATTTAGGTCCATATGTAGCTTCAGAGATGTGAGCGGTTGCACCAAGTGCTGTTGAGGGACTTCAGATCCCTTTTGCAAATGGCAGGAACTCTCTTCACCTCAGTCTCTGCCTGAGGATAGATGAAGCCCTATGAATAGCTGCCTTTCAAGGTCAAAAATGCTGCTTATCGAATACAAACTTATGAAAACATCTATTTAAAATAAAATATTTTCCATGATGTATTCCTGACTAAATGTGATCTGAATGTCTTCAGAATCTCAAGGAGTAGCTGCTGGGTCCCGTAGCAGTTTTCTCTGACTCACATTATAAAGCCAAGGTGCTGCTGCGAATGAAAAATCCTTCAAGTCGCTGGAATTCTTCTTTTATAGGGTAAGAGAAAACTATCTCCCCTATAATTGAACTGTACATATCTGTCTTCTAAATTGGAATTTATTGCTTTATTTATTTAAAATGGAGGGTTTGGAGGAAAAAAAAAAAAAAAACCACAATGAAAAAAACAACCCCCTCCCAAACTTTCTCCCGCTTATAGTAGTGGACATTGCTGTTTTAAGACATTTTCTAGATTGCACAAATATTTACAATGTTGCCACCAAACTGGTAGTTAGATTATTCATTCTCACCCTCCTTTCTTTACCTAATATTGCAATTGCCTTTTTACATTAAGTTAACCCTTCTGCTTTTCTAAATGTAGGTTCCATGGGAAGGGTACAGTAAAACTGCCTATGACAGAAAGATTAGATAATATTGTGTTAGCAATTGTTTCTTCTATATACATTGACATTTTCTATCATCTGAATGAGCATTGCTCCTTCCATTGTTTAGGATGCAGAGTGGGATAATTGATAAAATTGTTCATCTATTTTTCTGGTTTTTTGATACTTGTGTACTTTCAAAGCAGGATGTGGGAAATGTGGTTGGGATCCATAACAAATGGTGACAAGTAATGATCGTCATATCTGTCAAATGCATAAATATGCTGTCACCCTGGATGAAGCTGAAGGAAACATGTTGACTGCTTTGCTGTATAATAATTGCTGGGAAAAGACAGGGTTAGAAATTAATGCATCTGGGAGCTCCTTTCTCTGAATTCCTTTTCCATTCAGTATTTTGTTGATTTGAAAGGTTGCTCGTTTAGTTTGTACATGTACAGTCCCTGAGATCTGGTTACATCCTATTCAGGCAACAAGAGCTACTAGTCCTTCTCAGAGTACAGCTTTGACACAGCATTTGGAGAATTAAATTCATGTCTGAATTTAATGGAGAAAGAATGCCATTACTTTTTTGATGGCATTTTAATTAGTTTTGCTCATTATCCCTAGAGGCATCTAGAAAAAATCTGATTCATGAACGTATACTCCATATTGCTGCTGGAGTCAAGCTGGGAGACATCTCTGTGTTTAGTTATTAATATTTCCCTGTAACCAGCCAAAGTGCCATACGTTTCTCTCATACATAAGTATCGGTTCCCACAAATATCTGTGTATACACACGCGTGTGTATATATATATATACACATTTTATCAGTTATCTCTTGATCTCTGATCTTCACATTTAAGGTTTAGAAAAGGCAATTTTGTCATCATCTGGTTCCCACAGACCTCCCCAATCCCTCTTATTAAGACACACAAGTCTGAAGCTGAGAGTGGGGCTAGCCTTGGAAAATGCTCACCATGAGCTCTTGCCCTGGCTGAAGGTCAGGTACTTGCTGCTCTTGTTAGGTTATTTTACCCATTCTGCCACTGTCTTACTGCATGATCTTGAACAGGTCAGTTAAATGATGCAGCCATAACATCTTTGGGACCTGTTTGCTGGAGCGGTTACGAGATGCTGCCAAATGCTGTGGGGTAAGGTTTGTGAGGGGAAGGGCAGAGATAACAGAATATCTCAGTATAATTCAGCTCAGGTGTTGAAGAAGCAAGAGAGAGACAGTAGGAAACCAATCTTCATTTGTTCTGCTGTTCACAGAACCATTCTTTCTAACCTAAATACATTTTGGCTTTGGGCTATAGCCTGTATTCTGCCACAAGTTAGAATGGATGTTCATGATGCTGCCTTCTGGTTTTATCATCTGTGAACTGTTTGTCTGACAATAAAGTATTTGTTGATTCTTGGATACATATTAAGATCTATCCCTTGCCCCATTTTTATTTCCTTTTTTTGTTTTATGACACTGTGAGTATGACCTGTTGATATGAGTTTGGTGTGATTAGGTTATTGTTTAGGTAGTTAACTGCTGCCTTTTATCTCAAAACTGCTTTGAAATGTCTTTTGTGAGGTTTTGAGAAGAGCTTTACTTCTTTCCCTCAAACCATTTTATTCCTTCTTCAGCCATGGACTTTCTGAATGAGAATAGTCCTGCATCCCCCCCCAAGACCTATCTGGGTATTACTGTTGTGTGCATTAGCACCTTTAAGAACTCAGAGACCTGAACAGTAAGTCTCATTTTCTCTCCATCCCTTATCCCTTTTCCTTTATGATAGTATTCACCAGCTTTTGTATCAGAGATGCATACAAAACACAGGTAAACAACTTAATACTGGTCTAAGTTTTGTTTGCTACTAGATTGTTCCCTACAGAAATCCTTTCTCTTTGGGAAATTATTTATCTTAGTACCCCATAAAGCTGGTTGATTGTCACAAAAATAATTTTTAATCACAATTGTTAACTTTTATTTATGGAAATTCAGTATTATGCAAAGGCTTTGCTGAACAAACCATATGGGAGAGAGTGCATTCAGGTTTGGATCTTGAGATCTTGCGTCCCCAATCAGTACTGACTCTCTTTCTTTAATATAATTGCAATATCCAGGCATGGAAAAGGCCATAAAAAATGTTGTAGAAGAGCGTGATATCAGAAAAATGCTCTGAATCATTTGAATCCAGTCGCAGAATGCAAATACTTGTAAGGCAATGCTATGTGTACTATTTACACATTTTGGTCTTGGAGTTAATAAGACCAAAATGGCATTGTCCATGGTTTGTCACTAGCAGGAATGAATGAGTATTGTATAAAACATTGCATCCTGAAGAGTAGGAAGTCCTTCCTTACACAGCATCAGTAATTTTTGGTAATATGAGTTATGTCTGCTGCTTCTCTTTTCTTCTGTGTCTTTGCCTGTATTTTAAGTATTTTTTTTTAAAGAAAACTTTGGAAGTTTTTAAAAGAAAAGCAGTTTCAGAGAGTAATATAGGTTTTTAACAACCGCTTTCTAGTGGTAAACCCTTCACAAACATGGAAAAAATGGTGAAATACAAGTGATTGATGATTAATGCTAGACTTGTTTGTTCCTTTATGGGTTTGATGAAAAGGTCTATTGAACACGACTTTATAAGTAATAATTGAATCTTTATATTCAAGTTCAGATGTCACTTTGTAAGAAAAGCTTTATCATTTTTTCTCCCTCCCTTTCTCCAACTACTTTTGCACTGATTTTGCCATAAATACAGCCCCCTTTTTCAGCCTTTTTCCTTCAAAGGAATCAAAGTCAGAAGTCGATGGCATCCATATTGTTGCCACTGCTGGAATGTATTTTTTTTCAACATTTTAAGCATGTGCTGCTACCTCTGAATGGACACAGATTATTGAACAATGGTAAGATAATGCAGAGAAATCTTCAGTTTCTCAGTGTATTGAAAATACTAGCTTTCTTCTGCCTTTAAAGATTAATAGTTTGCTGGGATATGTTCAACTCCTTTGATGTTAAATATTAGACGCCACAGCTCTTTAAGACAACATGAAACAGAAGTGATATTTCAGTTCAAATCTTGATGGTTGGCAAGATTCTCTTGCTAACATGTACGCCAGCTGAAGGGACCTTGTGCACATTTGCCTGATTCTTACGCTAAAACACTGGGTCCGGAGAATATGAGTGTATATTGCTTGCATTTTAAATGTGCTTCACAGTCGACGTTCTGGTTTTTTATTTGATTTTTTTTTTGGCATCTTTTTGATTCTGTCACAAACCCAAAGGAGTCTTTGCATTGACTTCAGTAACATTTGAACTGGGGACATAGGAGTCTGAAAAACACAGCTACTTTGCCAAGGAGTTGTTTTCCTTGATCTGTTTGGCCAAACATTGATTTTGCTCCCCTATGTGCTCTGAATGCAATTTGGAATTAATGTCTGCTTTTATTAGAGGGCAGCTTTTAAGGCAGGGAGCAGTGTCATGTCTTTCCTAAGCATTGTTACAGAATAGCAGCATCACAGCTGCTAGAAGAGCTTTGCAATCTGTGTTAATTACTGCTAAAAAGTGCTCAGAGTAAAGTAGGTATGATTCTATTTAATCCTATTTAATTCTATTTAAGTTTCCTTAAAAAATGGGGTCCAGCTCTGACATCTCATTTGCATGCAGGAAGGAAGCCCGTTGTTTAAGTCAGGAGTGTTTTGGCCCTTCTCCATCTTCCTCAAGGTGTTCATTTCCAGAAGACCAGCTCTGGTCCCAGTAGTCTGGTGAGTGAATTTCATATGCCCTTCCTGTACCCCCAAGTCCCTCATAACAAGGAGTACGGAACTTGAAAAATCCACTTCTAATCTCACCAGTGGGACTCAGCCACAAAGAAGAGAGGACCAATGAAAATAATTTGTGCCCAAAGCCAATTCTTTGTGCCAGCTAGTCTAATTAAAAAATTTTACCCTTTCTTGCAAACTTTCTTTTCTACCCTCAGACCACATAGCGTTTTTCTACTGGCAAACACTAGACATATAATTAGTAATGAATGTGCAGCAACTGTTGCTTTTTATATATTCTTCTATCACTTATCATTGTTACAGTGATCTGTTTTTAATGCTCCTTCTCCACTTCTTTTCCTATCCTGCCACTTATCACAGCAGCTTTTGCAGAAGGGCCTAGCATAACCATATGGTGTCTAGCTCAGCAAATGCCTTGAATCCTGAGGACTACAAGTTGCTGCCATAATGCATTTTAAGAGCAACAGCCATGTTATAAAGAGACATCTCGTCACTGAAGTTGTCCCCAGGCAATTGTAGCATGCTCCTTTGCCAACCCCAGAGGAACACTTCCAAGAAACTGTGGGCATGTATGTCCTAGATCTTACACTGCACAGCAGAAACTGGCACCAGGGTTTTTTTTCTGAGCATTGTGTATCTATGGTTAAGTTAGGTGCAAAAACCTTGTGTAGACCTTTACATGTTTGAAGTGAAGGGGCAGACTGCGAATATGTTGCCTATCGTCATGACCAATGATAAACAGTCTGGTGATTTTCTTTGTGTGTTTGTGGAAGAAGGGGAGGGAAAAGAAGGGTGATTCACACAGCAGATGATGTGATTGATCAGCATGTTAACTAGTGTAGCAAAATCCCATCTGTTTATATGGTTTACATCTTTCCCAACCATGAAAAAGACATGGGGAGAAAAGAAGCACAGAAAAAAAATCCAGCATGAATGAAAAATTGAAGCCCAGTCCTGCTACTGATGAAACTAATGCAACTTCAAGGAGAAAAAGATCATGTCCTAGGAGAATGGCTACATGAACCTCCACAAATACCATCCTCCCCTAATTCTGCTTGGCAAGAATAGTGGGAGCTTTTCTCTCCAGATTTCTGTTTTTCGTTCAGAATGTGCTTCAGACCCTGGGTGTCTTCTGTAATAATCAATTCCATTTTTAATGACAAGCAGGATCTAGAATAAAGGATGTTAAAACAAGGGAGCCTTTCATAATAACTAATTGCGACTTGATTGTGGTATGAGTTTTTTTCAGTTTCTGTCTGCTTGGTTTCTTTTATTCATGCTGGCAATGGCAGTGAGGGGGATAATAAAACATTTTGAGATCCAGGCCTATTCTGATGATTGTCTTACTCTGCGAAAATATGAAGACACTTTCTGCTTACTTGTGCTGTGAGCAGATTCTGTGTAGTAACAGCACCCTGTCTGCCTCGCTTCTTCCTGTAGTGTCTACGCCTGAAGTAGCTGAAGTAGTTTTAATTCTGAATGAAGCAGTATTTATGGTTTCTTTAATCACTATTTACTTTCAGTAAGAGAACTTTTTCAAGTAATGGGAGTAAAACTTACTCTTCTATCAAGCAGTCTAAACATTAAAAAAACTACATACAAAACTATTATAATTTGATCATAGACATACTCATTTAGGGGAAAAACACATCAGAGTCATGCATGCAGAAATGTGTTAGCTGTCTATGCAGACTTTAAAAAAATGGCTGCGAATATATAGTTCTGCATGCACAGTTCAAACTATCAACATTTTGACTTCTGTCACAGTATGCAGTGCTCCATGGCATGCCTGATGAAAACCTGTTGTAATCTGCCTATTAACTTATTAACTCTTACAAACCTATTAACCTATTAACTGCCTGTTAACCTGTTAACTCTTACAAACATGGGATCAGGAGTAATTTGTTCTCAGTCATGTGGAGGGTAAAGCCCTGCAGAAGCTGCAGTGCTCCCAGATACCTAAGAGAGGCAGAAGTTTTACCGAGTGCATTGGTGGAGTTCAGAAGTACAATTCTGCCAGAATTGTAGTACAAATATGATGCCCAAGTGGTATTTTTGGATCTAGCCACAATTTGGGGTACAAAGAATATGAGTAATGATAAATTTATTAGTTCTCCTGATAAAGGAAACCAGTGTCCAGTCACTCTGAATTGTAAATTTTGTCTGAATCCCAAGATAATTTAAATTCCCGTGGTGATATCTGTTCAATACATAGCCTCCTAGGACTACAGTCTGTTTCCCATTATATTTGTCAATACCTGACATAACAGAGTCTTGCTCTTAGTCTGCTGGAAGTTACTGTATATTAACAATATTGCTGCTAGTACAATGATGCCGATAATTTATAGCTCTAACATGTCTCCTGTCTTTCTGAGCAGCCAACAAAACTCCCTACTCATCTGCCACCGTTGAATTTGGAGAGTAATACTACCTTTAATGTCCTTCCACTAACCTTAGATATTTATGGTAACGTCAAATGCTTTGACAGTCTTTGCCTCTTGCTCCTTTAGTTTCTGAGAGAAAATACAATCTGCAGGCTTCCTCGTTATCAGCCGTACATTATGTTCTGGTAGAAAGCCATTCTCTGCAAACTTTTTTCCTCTCTAATAGTTGGTCCAGCTTGTGAGTTCTTGTCTTTTTGGGGAGAAAATATGAATCCCTATGTCCATACTGTATATTCTCAACTAAGAAAATAAATCCCCAATCTTTTAATTTCTCTTTTCATTGTTTATCTTGTTTCAAGCCTGCAGTTGGCTTGACTTTTTGTCCTTTAATATTCCTTTTAACAAAGTGCTGTTGCCAATGTGCTTTTTTTAGATCCAGCTAATCCAAGCTTTTTTTTTTTTTTTTGAGCTGACGACTCCTGCCCTTGGATTTCTTGACTAATTGTTATAGTACACAAAGACTGATAATTCTGCATCTTGACATAAACATCAACCTGTATTTGGAGAATGTGAAGAACTCAGCACATATCTAATTGATTCATAGGCTTTTAATGACTAGTTGGCATTTCTTTCAGGACTTGCTTCTTAAAAGCAGTCTTTTTATGGCCATGTGGAAGTATTTCAGATGATTCAAGGAAGGGAGAAAAAAAAGTCAAATACCATGCCCAGAAATCTGCAATTGACAAGATTATAGGTGAATTTTGAATTAAGGGCCTGAAACTATCTGTGTGTTTGTCAGTAACACAAAGTTAAAGGGATTACATTAGTTTTTAAAAGTTCACAAATGATATAGCATCTAAGTAATTCTATAAATGGTAAACTATGCATTTTAATGTTAAATTCTTACTTCAACATCTGTGATCTAGCTCTGCGTGCACTAGTGGAAATTTTGTTCAAAAGGTGTGACCAAGAAAGGAAAAAAACATAACAGGAATTACATTGCCTGGTGAAGGCATTGATCATTGAGTGCACCTTCAGTAAGTTTGCAGATGACACCAAGCTGGGCGGGAGTGTCGATCTGCTTGAGGGTAGGAAGGCTCTGCAGAGGGATCTGGACAGGCTGGATCGATGGGCCAAGGCCAATTGTATGAGGTTGAACAAGGCCAAGGGCGTGAGCCAGCAGTGTGCCCAGGTGGCCAAGAAGGCCAATGGCATCAGGACTAGTGTGGCCAGCAGGAGTAGGGAAGTGATCGTGCCCCTGTACTTGACACTGGTGAGGCCGCACCTCGAATACTGTGTTCAGTTTTGGGCCCCTCACTACAAGAAGGACATTGAAGTGCTGGAGCATGTCGAGAGAAGGGCAACGAAGCTGGTGAAGGGCCTGGAGAACAAGTCTTATGAGGAGCAGCTGAGGGAAGTGGTGTTGTTTAGTGTGGAGAAGAGGAGGCTGAGGGAAGACCTTACCGCTCTCTCCAACTTCCTGAAAAGAGGTTGTAGCGAGGGGGGTGTTGGTCTCTTCACCCAACTAGTAGCAATCGGACAAGAGGAAATGGCCTCAAGTTGTGCCAGGGGAGGTATAAATTGGATATTAGGAACAATTTCTTTCCTGAAAGAGTGGTGAGGCATTGGAACTGGCTGCCCAGGGAGGTGGTGGAGTCCCCATCCCTGGAGGTGTTCAGAAAACGTGTGAATGTGACACTCCAGGACATGGTTTAGTAACATGGTGTTTTGGATTGATGGTTGGACTAGATGATCTCAGAGGCCTTTTCCAACCTTAATAATTCTATGATTCCATGATTCTATGATCATTGCATTCTGGTAAAGGGCTGAGTGTTTTCCTTCACTCTCTGGTAATGGCAGGGAGCTCAGAGGTCTTGCTCCTGCTGGCTGAAGAGCAGCCAGCTTCACTGCACCCTCGCTGCTCAGCTCCAGGACCGTAAATCAGTTTTCATCATCTGAACAATACTGATTTGCACCATTTGATGAGCTGATGTTCTCTTGAGTCATATGAGAGTCACCAGTGCAGGTGGGTGAGGCTTTTAAGGGTATTTTGCTTCCCCCAGCAAATTATAACCCCACTAAAACTGTGAAAAGTAGTGAATGAAATTCACAAATTTGGCTGAATTCAGCCATTACTTTTATTTCCAGAAGATAATTCAGAAATTACCAAAAAAACTTGATATATTATCTTTTAATATTTGTTTAGAAATACATAAAAATAAAATGTTTTCCTTTGGATCAAACAATTCATCCCATGTTGATATAAATAGGAATCTTCCCCTCCCCGATTCAACCTGTGAATGAAACACATCTGTTATTTCTTCAACTTTAATTAATAGGTCAGAGAGGCACACCTTAATTTTTCCCTGATACCATTATGAGCTGATTTAGTTCAGTTTCTCATGAGTTCATTGTATCACTGCATTAGGTATTTACTGCTCATGCTCCTTCTCGCATTCTGCATCATGCTCTTAGAGTTTTCTCTTCCCCTTTTCACCTGCTGCTCTGGTCAGATCCTCAGCTGGTGTAAATAGCTGTGATCACTGTAAAGATGCTGCAGATTTACACAAGCAAGTGATCTGGTTACAGGTTGTCTTACTGTTTTATGAAAATAGATTTGGCGAGCAAGCTTCATCTGTAAATGACTGATCTGAGTTTATTAGCATTCTAGTATGCCTCAGACAAGTGTTTTTTAAGCATGTTTTCATTTTATTTCTTAGAATTTTATGTTTATTCTTTCTTTATTACTTAAATGCTGCATTGAAGAAACAAATTGTCCATTGAGATGGGTTTAGTGGAGCATTTGTTTCTTTCTTGACAGAATGGTTCTCTGCATCCATTAAAAAGTAGGAACAAAGAAGAAAGGCATTTTATTTCAAGCTTTATGTCTGACATAACCAAGTAAATGTGTATGAGGGTAGAATTGAATTGGCAGGTGGGGGATTACCAGTCCCTTAATTAAAG
The DNA here is from genome assembly GCA_013400535.1 of Scopus umbretta. Classification (NCBI taxonomy): domain Eukaryota; kingdom Metazoa; phylum Chordata; class Aves; order Pelecaniformes; family Scopidae; genus Scopus; species Scopus umbretta. The sequence continues at coordinate 50,836 of VZTL01063951.1, forward strand.
TGAATGAATCAGGAAGACTCACAGCCTTTACCTTGCAGCTGTGTATCAGACAACCCCTCAGCAGGCTGCGACCTGCAGGTCTGCTGGGATTTTCCTCTTGATTTTTGGGAACACCACTGCCTTCTTCCAGTGTGTGCCAGTGCTGACCATGCTGCACCTGGGCATTGGAGGGAGGGAGGGCCACCTTCTCCTTGCCAGTTATCTGCTGCATAAGTCGTGGTAGTGTTTGCTCATGTCAGTGTGGATTTCAAAAGTATGTATGCACCTGTAATTTGGAGAGGGAGTGTGGATGAAGGCAGCCTGTGCCATAGCATGCTCCATCCCATCCATGGCCCGTGATGCTCTCGGGGAGTGCAACGAGGGCAACAGCTCCAAAACGCTGCCCCATGTCTTCTCCACTGAAAGGGCAAGGACTAGGTTGGCAGATCTAGTGTGTGGGAAGGAGGTGGGGTCAAACGTCTATGTGCAATTGCCCCAGTGCTCCTGCAGCTTCCCTGAGCTGTTGTCTGTTCTCCTCCATTACTGCCGTGGCTGAGTCCAGCATCTCACTGGTCCCTGCAGCTGTCCAGCTTCAGCTGCGAGCAGAGAGGAGAAATGGCTGAGCATGGAGCAAATCAGTGTTTGTAACAGCTCATGAGGTTTATGATGTAGGAAATTTGTTTTAGTAACAAATCAGAAGCGAAGGTTTGAGAAAGATGGAGCTGTTGTAAGGTGAGGAGCACCCTGAGAATGCAAAAAAAAAAAAAAACCAAACAAAAAACACCCAGCCACTTTAAATCAAGTAAATCAATAAAAAGGCCAGGAACTCACAGGACAGTAGTGCAGAGCTGTCTAAATAAAACACTACTTACACTACTCACAACCGATTTTAGTAGCACACAGTGCAGCTGTTATTTAACAAAGATGTCAGTTATTTAATTATAGTTTATACTAGAAGATACTCAAGGTCATAGTTGTGGTATTTTCTTAATTATAGGCTAAACTATAAAAAACCCCAGAACATTTCACCCTTGGGAACCCAAAAATGGTTGTTGCCATTCCATCTTATTGAGTACTCTTGAGTCTCTGCTGTAAAGTAGGACTTCTGAGTCTCTAAATCAAGAAAGGTTTAAAATTTTATCCATTGATGGACTATTCTTCCATGGTTTTTCTGGAAGAGACTGAGATAAACTCAGCAGGAATGACTGAAGCAGGTTGGAAGGAAAAAAAAAAACAACACAAAAAAGGTCTCTGGAATTCCTTCCAAAAAATAGAAACCAAAAAAAAAAAAAATTTTGACACCAAATTTGTCATTCATCCTGTTTTTATATCTGTTCTGCCAAGCTGAATTTTTTGCTTTGCTTTCTTGTGTCAAACACATGAACTTCAACATTTTTTGTATTTTGGGCAAAGGTTCGACCTGGCAAGAGTGAAGTTGCTTGTAACTGTTATTTTCTGAGCTTTAAATGCAATAAAAGAACATTTATTATTCCTCATTTTTTTCTGGAAACTGGCCAAAGCATAGTTTTAGGCAGTAGTATGGTGAATTTATTTTGCTTTTCTTGGTGCTGTACTTGGTCATATCTGGCTCAAGGTTGCTGAAGGTAATAAAAAAAAACAACCCTGGCATCATGTATCCTGTTCTTGTTATAAGTAGAGATGGACTGATGCTAAATTTTTTTGTCTTACTGGACTGTAATCACTTTAGGCAGTCACTTGAGGGAAGTGATCGTGCCCCTGTATTTAGCACTGGTGAGGCCGCACCTCGAATATTGTGTTCAGTTTTGGGCCCCTCACTACAAGAAGGACATTGAGGTGCTGGAGCGTGTCCAGAGAAGGGTAACAAAGCTGGTGAAGGGCCTGGAGAACAAGTCTTATGAGGAGCGGCTGAGGGAAGTGGGGTTATTTAGTCTGGAGAAGAGGAGGCTGAGGGGAGACCTTATCGCTCTCTACAACTTCCTGAAAAGAGTTGTAGTGAGGTGGGTGTTGGTCTCTTCTCCCAAGTAGCTAGTGATAGGACAAGAGCAAATGGCCTCAAGTTGCTCCAGGGGAGGTTCAGATTGGATATTAGGAACAATTTCTTTCCTGAAAGAGTGGTGAGGCATTGGAACTGGCTGCCCAGGGAGGTGGTGGAGTCCCCATCCCTGGAAGTGTTAAAAAAATGTGTGGATGTGGCACTTCAGGACATGTTTTAGTAGGCATGGTGGTGTTGGGTTGGTGGTTGGATCTCAGAGGTCTTTTCCAACCTTAATGATTCTATGATTCTATGTAATACTAGATGCCATGAAGATATGCAGAGCTAACTGAGTAGAAGTCACTTGTTTGGGTAGTCCAAAGAGTGCCAACTTAGTCTTCTGCATTTCAAGAATTAGTGAGGAGAAGAGATTTTCTAGCAAATGGTGCAGTATGTTCCTGTCTCCATTCAATAGCTCTGATATGGGGTGTTCTCAAAATGAAATGATATGAGAGTACTATGTTTGTTGGACTTTCCCAGCCTTTTTATCTGTCACAGAAGCCTCTTATTGGGCTCCTCTCCAGCCAAACAGCTGCTCAGAGCTGTGTTAGATAGTCAACACACAGCTGTGCCTTTGTAGTGGACAGGACCTCAGTGCGTGACGTTCATCTAGATGTGCAACATCAATACCACCACAGGGCTGGGGTGAGAAAGCAGTGAAATAGTCCCTTTTGACTTCCCCAGCCAACAGAGATGGAGGGTGGACCTTCTTATCACAGGGCTGCTTGGAGGCTGCAAGCCTTGGTGGCCTGGCATTGGTCTCCATGTGCTGTGTCCCACATGCTCCCAGGGACCTACTCTAGTCATGCCTAAGCCAAGCATCAAAGTCCTGTCTGGTGTCCAGCTACATGCATACCACCATTGTGTGCTTCTCTGCTTTTTTGATATGCAATATAGGTCAAGAGGAGTAAGGCACAACCTGAGATTTGTCCCTTAAATCTTCTGCCCTGACATCTACACTCATTTCTCCACAGCATTTTGCTTTCAGCAAGGTAGAGGCAAAGTGAGTTTGGTTGGTTCATCGTGCTTCTCCAGAAGCTTTAAGGTGAGGGAGTGCTGATGATCTCTGCTGCTTAATGTTATGTCGTCTCATGTGTCTTCTGAAAGCTGAAGGAGTGAAATGCACTGCTTCATGTTCCTGCTGGCGAGATCTGGAGCCAAAGCTGGCTGAATTTATCATTGTAACTGCTCAATTCTTCTTCTGTCAAATGTTTCACTGAATACACAGTCGAAGGACAATTTTGAAGTTTGGCTTTACCTCCAGTGTGATTACACTGGGGACTCCAGTTTTCTGTTTAAAAGTGAGAGTTCATTGAAGGCCCATGAAAGTGAAGGATTATTTAATTACTTCTTGATTTGCCAACAGCATACTCAGCCCTGTTCAGAACATATATAATGTCTGTTCCCCATGGAGTCTTAGCAGAGTCCTGAATATTGTTTCCTCCAAACAGGTTTCAATGTGTTTTCATCTGCTCATGCCGTATCTGTTGTGGCTGTAACTTAACAAACTTAAGAGTAGGGAAACATATTATGAAAGGTTTGAGAATATCTGCAGCAGAAGGTCCCAGTTCTGCTCTGATTACATGTTTTTTCAGCTGAAATTGTGCGGGATTAAATTTGTTTAATGGGTGAAGTGGACAGAAAACCTTTCTTTCAGGAAGAAAACCTGCATATACATCATCTTTTTATTGCAAACTAATTTGCTAGAAAAGGAGGAAGTAACCTACTGATTTATTTTAATTTTTGTTCTTATTTTTATTTTTCCCATCCCATTTAAGGAGCTTTTTTTTACTTTTTTTTTACATTTGTTGTAATTTACATTACATTACACTTCACATTACCCCTCCAGTGTTGGGCACTACAATAAGGTAACAGTAAGAGAACAAAGTTTTGCACTAGATGGCTGGACTCGTGCAGTAAGTATCCTTAAATGACTGGCGAATTCCACAATCAGAACTAAAAATGATGTGATTGTCATCATTTGATATCATTACCCTCACTGCAAACTTCTGACCAGCCAGTCATACATGAAGCCCTGTACCACTGCGGCTGAGTGCAGGTGGGACGGCTGCAGCAGGGACTGCACGGGGCAGAAGCATGACTTGAGCTTGAATGGTGGCTTAGCTTGACAACTTCTTCAGCTCTTCTTTTTTCTAATCACTTCCTCTTGGTAACCAGCCAAACAGCTGGTTTTCCAGAAAGGACTTGGGAAGCTGAGAAGTGTAAATCAAGCCTTTGGAGCCAATTCCATTTCCAGTTTTGGTTTTGGCTTACAGTGATCAGGATGTGGCTGTGCTGGTATGAGAGATTGTTGCTGCATGTGGCACAGCAGCTCCTGAGCTTGTGGGCTGTGCGGATATACACCAGCATCATCTTCCCAGCCACTGGTCCTTCCTTATATGTTGGCAGTGAATGAGCTCTCCCGCTCTTTCACCACATGCAGTTTCGTTCTTTGGTGCAGGACTAAGGAAATCTCTGGATGGTCCTTTGGTGCAAGATCATAACAATAAAAGAAGGCCACAGCCAAGAATTTTATGAATGTGCCTGGAAACGTTGTTAAATTGCAGTATCTATCCACATGACAGCTCTGCAGTGTTCTGATGCCAAACCTCTAGAGAAAATCCTAAGCACTTACAGGAAAGATCCTATGCACTTACTCAGTACTTTCAGTATGTACGACTTAAATTGCTTTCCAGACTGGGGAAATGTTGTTTCTCAACACAGGGGGTTTATGTATGTGATGGAAAGACGTCCCTCTGGCCCTACTTTGGTTCTGCCACCATGCTGGGAAAAGACCTCAGTGTCTGCTGCCCTCTTTACCCCAGTGCTGTGGTTTCCAGCAGAAGAAAACTGAGGCATGGGGACAAAAAGGGAGCTCTGGTGTGCTCTGGTCTAAACTGTCAGAGACCCAGGACAGCATGCCTTGGAGTAGAAAGTAGAAAGGCTGCTGGATCTTTACTTTGTGGCTAAGTCTTGGGTTCTGGTCCCTGCTCCAAGAACTGCTTCTGCATTTTACCTCTAACCATTTCTTGGAAAATGGACAACCCATCTTTGAAGCAGCATCCAGAACCCATCTGTCTCTTGAGAGGAGATGGAAGTGGTCTAAATTCTCTCAAGCAAATACAAGAATCACAACACAGGCTCCTATTTCCTTGGAAGAGATTTAGCTGTTAGGCTACTACAGAAAAAGGAAAGGACTACCAACAATCATATTTTAATACAGTGAGATCTCGCTATGTTTTGGGGTTTTTTTTAAAGATCTAGGTAACTTTAAGGTACTTAGGACTTTAACGCACCTGCCTTAAAGGGAGTGAAATATTCCTACAAGCTTTTATCTTTGTGCAATCAGTTAATATACAGACCCTAAGAGACTAAAAACATACCCATGGCAAACTCAGTCCAAGGAGATGAAGTCTGCTAGAATACTATTGCCAGACTTTCCATTATAAGAAGCGACCTTTCACTCCCTTCCAGAGATTTCAGATCTTCAATACTGACATAGAGGTTAAGGAAGCTCACATTATGAGAGAAAATTGCCTTGATTTGTCTTTTGAAACAGCTTCTCCTTTTACTGCCTAATATTCTAACGTACAACCTTCCACTCAGTAATTACTTGTCTGTCTCCTACAATATATTTAATGTGAGAAGCCTTTCCCCCTTTGACTGGATTTTCTCTTTCCTTTTAACAACATTTTTCTTTCTTTAAGGAAATTCCACATCTTGTTGAGTCTTAGGAGTGCTTGACTGAAATGATTTCTAAAAGAATATCTTAAAACAAATTCTCTTTTAAGACTTGAGCCATGCCAGACATCTGAGGCAAAAAGTCCTTGCATGGTCATAAAAATTTGAAAAAATAAGGAAAGGAAAAAGAAAAAGGAGTGTATTTTCATTGCACCAGAAGGATTTGAAGGAAGCTTCCCACAAAGGTCTGCTTACTTGAAGCCACTGCCTAAACAGGAAAGTTTGGAGTGCCTAAGTCCCCAGTGCACTAGTTCTTTGCAAAACAATGTAAGCCAAAGTCCAGTGTTGGTATTCATGCTTATTAGCAGTTGTGTCTATAATTGGCATCATCTTGTCCAAGGCACTACACAAGTTTGTTATGTACCAGCCTTCTCATGGAGGTGTCGGCACTCACTGCAAACTTCTGCTTCAGTTATCAGGTTTCCCTTAAGCTCTTTGCAGCGCCAGAAGAGTAATTTCCCTCTTTATTTTTTCTCACAGTTTCTCAAGGTTTTATGTATTTTCATTCTCATGATCATGGGGTTATTTGCATTAGTCTTATTCCACATCATTAGAGCTACACATTCTTGATATACACATTTTCCTTTTTCATACTTAATTATGGAATCCCAAGAGAAAAAAAATATTGTTTGCTGTTGCCTTAAGAGTCCAAGTGAGATGCATTGCAACACTATGACCCATGAAAGAACTAGCACGAAGTTTTTTATATGTTGGCCTAACATATGTTACTTTTCTATAAACACTTTTGCTTTAATATAACCCATTCAGCGTGTTCTTTTGTGTAGAACAAAATCTCTATCAAGAAGTCAAAGGCAAAAAGCAAACATCGCAGAGTTTGATATCCCCATAAAATAAGTAAGGAATTGTTTTCTCGGTATTCATCTGCGGAAGTCTGAGCAAGGCACCCACCAGGGGAGACAAAGGAGAGTCACAGCCTTCATCCCACCAAAATGCAGTCCAGCCTGTTCTTCATTTAGGTACTGTTTCTTCACATTCAAAATACAGTTATGATAGTGACCATTCCACAGTACAAATAATATTATTAAATGCGAATAAAATAATTCTCATTATAGTGAGAATCATTGTAACAGGCTGTGTCTATGAATTATATGCCTGAACCTCCTTCTCAGTTGCCCACTTAATATTCTCATGAGTGGTCTTTGCTGAGGTCCTGTTCGACCGAAGATTGACTGTGTAATGCCGAGGCTTGTGGGGTTGCTCTGCACAGAAATGTAGGCAGACTATTGACTATTCTGTTATAAAATGGATGATGACTCTGAATTGAATTTTAGCTGGCTGGGGTTTTTTTTCATTCTCTGATACCTTCTGTACTGGTATTCTGCACGGCTAATTTTGCTTCTACAGCTCAATTTTTCTTTGCTTTGATATATGCTATATAGATATAAAACATATTCTTCTAGCAAAGATCTCATGAGTGCATGTGGTCTGAATTTGGCTGAACATGCACACAGCACCTTTTGATACTGATTCAGTCACAGAACAGGTCATGCCTTGGATTTGATCTCTGGTGATGCCTAGAGTATCTTTCATGCTTCTGATAAAAAGAAAGGTCCTGTTGACAAGAGAAGGAACAGGTACCTGGATGTGCTTCTTTGAAGTTCAGTGGCAAGCAAACCAAACTGAGAATCTTTCATCAGCTCCAGTGGGGTTTGGGTCCACTTCTTAATTGCTTGGTTGCTGGGTGACAAGTAACACATAGGGTGGTGTTAAAATGCTGCTCTCTTATTTGGGTCTTGATCCAGCAAACTCCTTAAGTATGAGCTTAACTATAAGTTAGTTTGTAGTCTCCTTGAAATAAATGGGACTATTGAAGTTGTGTAAGGCTGAAAGCAACCTGAAGTAATGCTTTGGACTGGATCCACTGGCCCAATACACACTTACATAAGCATCCTTATACCAGAATGACTTGTTTTCTCAGCTTAGTGCCTCCATAAGAGACAATTTTTAGCCTGGCCAATGTAGTGCTATTCTTGTTTCATTACAATGAAACAATCCCAAGCCTTTCCCTCCCTTGGTCTGCCTTGTTGGAGAACTGCTGGTGAATTGTGGTGGGAGCAGAGCTGACCTAGGTGTGTTAGGCTGCTGTCCTTAAAAAGGCAGAGATGTCTAAGACAGGTACTACCACATAGTCATATTTTCTTCATTAGAAAGAAGAAATGTGATGTTGTGTTCACTGACTAAGATTCATTTTATTTTTTATATTCACTAAAAAAAAAAAAATCATTTTTTAACAAGGTAAATAACCTTACAGTTTTATATCTTCCCAACAAGCTGTCACCAGCTATGGAATACACTATTTCGACCATGAACTCTCTCATCTTTTCCTCTGATTTACACAGAACCTTATGGATAACAAATAAAGTTTCTCCTTATTGCAGGAGGGTGGAGGAATAAAAAAAAAAAAGCCAATGAATATCTGAACAGGCTGCCATAAATACAGCTTGCTTGGCATGCCTGTCCCCAGGATGAACTGATTTGTGGCCTGGATTCAAAAATGTTTTACTGTTCTTTGCTTCTCACTCTGTGGATTCAGCTATTTAGATCAGGCTAATTTTCAGCTGAAGGAACTGAAGAGCTATTATTCTCCCCAAAGGTTATGTCATTTGTTTAAAAACTGGTGGCAAACCATTGACCACTGTATTTGTTTCAAAGAGAGCAGCCATGGGGGAGGAGGGTTATATCTGGAAAACTCCCACGTGCAAACTCCCAAGGTCCTTTCCTGAAATAACAAATAGTTTCACAAGTGGTAAAATGAACTTCATATGGTTTCCAGCAACTCTCTCCTCAGCTGTAGCAGAAGATGAGCTCGTCAGGTTACGCTTCACGGGATTTAAGAGGGTATATTTCTTGTCATAAAACATGTCAGAATATGGTATCATCTCAACTTCAGCCACTGTATCAAAGTTCTTGGGGTTGGCCAGCTAGGTCTGCAAAAGGAATAAAGACAGAAGCAAACTTTTACACAGGACGACACCTTAGGAAGTGAGGCTAAAATTCCAGAAACCTTAAAAAAGTGGAAATAATTATTCCATATTATTGGTTAGGTCCTTACACAAGGTCATTCTCTGAATTCTTCTTCTTTCTGAAGGAGTTGACACATAGGGACTCTCCTTGCTCAGTGGATATCCAAGAACAGATGTCAGATTAGATATTAGCAAGCAGTAATTGCCTTTTGGGTTTTGTTGGGTGGTTTTGGTTTTGTTTTTTTTTTTTTTTAATTTTAGTGAAGGAATTAATTGTCTATTGAATGATGATAATAAAAGCGAACTTTTTTTCATTGTAGGCATGTCATGACTGAGAGTAGCTTTATCAAGAATGTGTTGATACAGGCATCCAGAGCAAATGCAGGATGAAATTTGTGTTTCTGAATCTTGTTGCTCATGCAGTGTGGCATTAGGAGAACATGCCATAGCTGGGAAGGAGAGACATTAGATGTTCTGGGCACCCACAGTGGGGAAAGTATTGAGACAAGCACAATTTTATGAATATTGAGCTGAACTTCCCAGTTTGACACCCAGCTGCTCTCCATGAAGAGGGAGGAAGGCAAGCACTTCTGAAAATGCAGCTGCTTTGAACACTTATATGGGAGCTCCTCTAACTTGGACAGCTGGATTATCATGTATACCATTATTTTTAAAATTAGTGGTTGGGAAAGAATTAAGAGGAAAAGAAAAGAGAGATTAGTGCAGATAAATAAAATATAGAGCAAGCTGCTTGCCAGTCAGTTCAGACTCTGCAGGGAATTGCCTCACTCTGAAGGATGTCTCCCAGCTTCCTTGTCGCTTATCTTCCTTATGAGATAGTTTCCCTTCCCCAGTGCAAGGATGTCTCCTACCATCTAGAATATCCTTCTTCTGTGAATTGCTTAAATGGCCTTTTTGCCTTTTGACTTAACACCTACTTTTATTCACTGTGAAATGATTTTATATACTTTTTAGTAAATGTGACAGGCAGTGTATTACCCACTGTCATCTTTTATTTACTCCCATAAAGCATTATGGAATACAGTTAGTATTTATATATATTCAGGACACTGTAATACTGCATTGTATTGCATTGCAATGTGGCACCGTTCAATGCCTTGAAAGAGGCACTGCCTTTTCCTTTGCCTTCATCTTTTCTCAAGTGCTTTTTTTTTTCTCCGACTGTCCCCATTGCCAGTATCTGATTTCCACAAGTTCCCCCAGTGTATCTGATGAGGACAATGCTTGTCTGCTTGGAAAGGTCTTGCCATTTTAGTCTCACATCTTAGTTGCTGCAAGAAGTACAGGAGTTGCTCACATCTCCTCAAGCTGTTTGTCAGATGCTTGATGATCCATGAGGGCCCAACCTCCAGACCAGGTTTGGGTTGACTGTGTTCCCATGTATATCTAAACCAGTTAACTCTGCAAAATCCCACCAAAAATCCCCTTAGAAAACTCTGCTGCTTTTCGTTCCCATCCTGGCTAGACCACTTCAGAGTGTAATTTGGCACACGGGGAGAGAGATAAGAAGGAATCAAGCCATTTCAGAGCTCCTGAAGTGTCTACTCCATTGTCAGGTAAAGGCTCTGAATGGCTTTACATTTCATCCCATGTGAGTTATTGAAACAGTATTTGTGGCCATTCTTGCCAAACATACTTTCTTCCTTTGTGGAAAAGGCATATCTCATACTATAATATTTTATATCCCCTATTTTACTATACTGAGCATTGTCTCCCCATACTTCTCTCCAGCCTTTCCTCTCTAATGATTTTATAATTACTGCATCTATCATGATAGAAATAACAAGTCACTGTGCTTTGATTTTTAAGCTTTTTAACATGTGCAGTTTTATTTCTCCATTTACCTTTTCAACTTGGATACTGTGGAGCTGAGCCAGCCAGTACATTTCAGCACTGATCTTGGTCAACTGTGATTCAGTTGCTGGCAGAGCACCCCAGTCTGTGGGATTCAGAGTTTAAGTTAAATGAAAAGCCATGAAAGAGCCTATATTCTTGGGGTACAAGAACACTGGTAACATACTTTCTCAGCTGGTGTGCTGAGTAAAGTGCACAGATTTTTTGTTTGGGCTTATATATATAAGCACATTTAAAAGATACTGCTCCTAACACTCTAATCTCAGTGGCTGACAACTCCGGAGTAAAGCCTGTACTAGGACTGGCTGGGAAAAGGGAACCTTTCCCTCAGAATCATCAACCACATTGAACCACACAGTGAAATGCATTCTGATGGAAATTGGCGAGAGTTTGCTGTCCAAGAAAGAAGAGCAAAGTACTCTCAGGTATAGGATGAGTTTTACTGCAGTAACTTTTGTTCTGACTTAGGGAACGGTTGTTTCATTCAAAAGTGCAGAATTTGCTTTCATCAAAACTGTTTCATTTTCATCCCTTTTCTTGGGCATTTTTGGACACAGTCCTGTGAAATGCCTTGTCCTTTTGGGTGTCCTGGGTGTTTTCAGAGTCCAGAGTTCCTCAGCATTTCAGTAGGAACTCAGTAGCATTGGCTGGACATTTTGTTTCACTCCAGATTAGGGGAAAAAAGAGAGGTGCCGTTGCGTTTTTTTTTCCAGAAAAAAAAAAAAAAAAAAAAAAAAAAAAAAAAAAAAAAAAAAAAGAAGAGAAAAAAAATNAAGAATAAAATAAAATAGAAAACAGACTTGAGCATAGATGTTCCTGATGAAAATTGCAACAGAAGTGATAGGTGGGTGGCCTTTATTTTCACTGAATTGTCACTTTTCCAATGCAAATTGTTTGGTTAAAACAGAACAAAACAAAACAAAACTGGCTAGTTCTGCACTTCATGAGCTATGGAGTCAGGACTGTATTTACTTAGAAAGGGTGGCTCAGGGTGTGAGAACATTTTATCTTGAATGAAAACATCTTAGAAAAGATGTCACAATGGAGATAGTTTTTACAGGAGACCCAGACTTTTCTAAGTTTCAGATTGTTTGGAAGCTGGAATTATTACCCTGTCAGAAGGGTACAATGAACTGTTGACACACAACCACGCTTTGCTTACAGCTACATGCAGGGAGGTATTTACAGCCAGGAACCAGTCAAAAGCAACCTGAAAAATAGATTTACTTACCATGAAGTCTTTATGATTTCTCTGAGTTCCTGTTTTCCATGACCATTTATGAAACAAATATTTTTCTTTTATATAAAGAGCTTAGAAAGCTTCAGTCAAACATTAGATTTTATTTTAAGAGATAAAACTTTGATTACTCTCTGTGACAGATGGCTGTGGCTGGTTGCTTACTTTCGCCCTATTTGCTCTTCCTCAGTGGTCAAATTCAAGAGAAGGCACCAGTTTTATATTTCTATTGCTTGTAGTGGAACTGGAGGTTGACCTGACATTCAGCAAAGTACTGGGGGTGGTGTTCAGTTTAAGATCAGGACACCAGAGTTTAGGTGTTTACATGAAAGCAAGTGTCCAAGTTCCTGTAGTAGGTAGAAGTTTGGTCAGTGCAGTTGGGTGGTTGACTCGGGACCCGTCCGGGTGTAGCTCCCACTGGCTATGTTGAGAAGGGGCTCAGCATGCCCACGCACAGGTGGCTCTGCAAGACAGCGCAACTTCCACAGGACTTTTGCTGGGGGCTGCTGGATGTGCTGCTGGACCTCCCTGTCCTCATGGAGGCCAGGCAGGAAACCATACTATTAAATGGTGTTAGAAATCTCACTGTGAATAACTGAGCTGAGCCCTAGATCCCCACCACCACATGGGGAGCACAGATAGCTGTCTCACAGGTGGAGGCTCAGATCTGAGTGTCTTAACTGGGAACCGAACCCTGCCGTGATCTGTGTGTTGCCTTGGAGGCTTCTGATCCTCGCAATTTTACCACACTAAAGCTGTCAATGCAGAAAAAAAAATCGTTGTTTTCAGTTCTTTGATGCTGGCAGCCAAATTCCAGTATCAGTAACAGCTGGACAATGCAAGTGCATGGTGCAACTGAGAAGACATTTTGACTTTTAGAGAGCTGGGTCTTTCCACAGTTCCCGTTATCCTTTGAGCTAGGGATTTACAGCAGCTGAGGCTTTACCTCAGTATAAGTAAACTTGAAGAACAATTAGGTATTTGCTGCAGCAGAAGTTGTGGAATTTTAATTAAATAAAGACTTGGCTATTTGTCTTGAAGTTAATCAGTAAGACGGTTGGTGGGACAGTTTCTGACCTCAGTTACATTGGTGTAAGCATGGAGTAGCTATTTGTGTTAATGATCCATTGACAGCAAATGGTTCACACCATGTAATAAAATCAAATTGTGACCTAACACATGCTTCTGGGAAGAAATACTTAAGCACAATAAACAAACTCAGACTCACTCACATGCACTTTCCTGCAGCTTTTTATTGCTGCTTTTGTTCAGAAGGCATCTCTTCCCAAAGCACCAAATTTGGGAAGCAGGGCTGTTTACCTTTTTACTTCACTCTGTCTCATTTTATTCTCAAGCTTGCAGCTTTTATTAAAATTTAAATTCTGTTTTAAAACCAAAATGGTGAGAAGGAAATTATATAATTGATATCAGTGTAAAAGTAATGATGTATTTATTGTAAAATAAAGATTATATATAGTTGAGTACTGTTGTTCTTATTGTTTATAGGAGGTTGAATTAAAATACACTGTAGTTCCTATTTAATAATAACTGCTCCTAGACCCAACTTTCATAGACTTTAAATGCAAATAATTTGTGCTGTGTTATAAACTGTTGTGTTTTTTGCCTTCCTGTAACTGGAACAACATACTAATTTCTACAAGTTGTGACTACTAACAGAGAGCAATCACCTCACAGACTTGTACCGAAAAGAAGAGACCATCAGCGTGGCAGGGAATGGCTGCATCCACAGTCCTCGCTTCCCCAGCAGTTACCCCAGGAACCTCCTGCTGACGTGGCGGCTCCATTCCCCAGAGAGCACCAGGATCCAGCTGGCTTTTGATAATCAGTTTGGACTGGAGGAGCCTGAAAATGATATCTGCAGGTGAGTGGCTAGTGGAAGTTTGCGAGGGGCACCTTAATACCACCGTTGAGCTTAAGGATGTGGTTACTGTCGTGACACTGCAAACCAAAACCTGAGTATCTCTGGCTGGGTCTAGGATGACCCCGCTTGTAGGACAGACCTCGAGGGGTCCCTTCCAACCCAAATTGGTCTTTGAGTTTGTAAGTAAACTGAGCTGTCCTGGACCTGAAGCGGTTTTGGCAGGTTCTAGTCCTTCTGTAGTATTTTAAGCCCAAGGCATTTGTATGCTCAAATCCAGCTACCTAACAACTCAGGCACCATTTTAATAGGATTTTGTCCTCTCTCACTTCTGTCATGTTTCAGCCAGGCAAAACCCATCTTTTTCAGTAGGTAGAAGGCTCTGGGAGGTGTGAGTGAGTAGGTATGTGTTTATATTGGGCCGTGAGGGACAGATAAAAATGCATTGAAAAATACAACTATCTTCTTCAAATTATTTGTTTGTCTTTATTGTTACTCTTCACTGGTACAGTTTCTTTTAAAACCTTTAAATATAGGTCCACAAACAGTGTACTCTGCATACTGATCTATCTATCTATCTATATATCTACTATATCCTGGTTGCTTTGATTTCCCCTTTTAAGCAAAAGTGACCATAAGCTCAGTTGATCTGGCCGATTAACCCAGGTAAATAAACTACTTTGCATCAGCAGAGCACAGAGGTGAATCTTGCCAACATTAATCAAAACAGTAATAAATCCGTGGATCTTTTTGTTTAGCTTTCTTTTATTCAGCTATCTGTTCTGAGGGAAAGAGCAGGCTCAGGATTCCCGTGCACTCCAAAAGGCAGATTGCTGTGATACTACTTACATAAAACGATCAAGTCTCAGCTTTCGGCTTTCAGCTTTCTGCCTGATCATGTTGTTACTTGTGCCTTATCTATGCAGAGAACTGGGTTGTTAGGATTTCTGCACACCCAGCCTCTGCTTATCTTATCTTCTTTGTCAGTTAATTTGCATTTATAGGGTTTGGCAGCTCTGAGGGGTTTTACAGGGTGGATTCTTTTTTTTCTTGTTTTGCTTTGTTAATTTTCTACATTACCAATAGAGAGAACCATTTGCTTTCCATTTAGTAATAAAAGAAAGAAGCCTGAAACTGGCTTTCCTTCTCTGTGCCTTGATGGTCTTGGCAGCTGCTGCTCTGCTCTGGTGCTGTCGGCCTGAGATCAGCAGCAGAGGCAGTAATGACAGTTACCTCCCAGCACTGCAAACGCTTTCCCGGATTGAGAGCCTAATGCATACAGAAGCGGCCTGTTAATATTTGCATAGTGGATAAACTGTGGCTGACCTTAAAGCACTGCAACTTTGAAACAGAGGGCTAATTTACTGTGGAAAAATAGATGAAGTATTCTCTGTCAAGAGCCAGTAAAGGTGGTGGCACGGTGAGGGGAAGTCATGGCACGGTGAAGGGAAGTCAAGCCGTTACCGGTAGTATGGGTTTGGACCTGTCTTGGAAGACAGTCTGCCTGCTTCTTCCAGAGCAGCTAGTTTAGGATGCAGACAGAAGCAAAGATCTTCCATCATGCCTAGAGTCTATAAAAGCTGGGGAAATATCACATTCTTTTCTGCAATAAAGCTTTCCCTGGTGTTCCTGGAAGATCTTTATTTGCATAGTATTACTTCCAGAGTGAGGAATTTCTTGGGCAGGCAGCTCGTGATGGCTTAAAGTGTGCATAGTTGGATTTTTTGCTAATGCTCAATATGTTTTTCAAAACTAGGTCCTTTCTGCAACTTCAGTCCCTGACAATCCCTGCAGTGCTGCTTTAGAGAGACAGCTAGGCGTGTTTTAATTGAAATAAATGCTGAGAGCTGAGCATGTGCTTGAATGCTGTGCATATCGGACGAGTAATTCAGGACCTCTGCACCTTACCTTCCTTTTGTACTTGCTTTTGACCTTACTTCTTTCCAGAAACTTCCTAATGTTTTCTTTCAATTTTTCATTAATGCTAATTACAGTAATTTACATACTATTAAGACTGAACTGATTGAAATTCATTTGGGCTGAGGAATGAAAAGGTATACTTTAGCAGAGCTGTTTCAGAAGGAGGTGAAATATTCAAGGATTTACAGAATTTTCTAGAAGTTCCATTAGCATTTCCACGGGCACTTGATAAGACATGATTCTGAAATGCAATTAAATTACCAGGCCTCTGAGGCTCTTTGGATGCACAGAAACAACCAAGATTGCACCTACTTCCATGATCATTACAGCAAAGCCTCTGCTGTTGAAAGCAGAAATAATCCCTGAAAGCCCATGGATTTGCCCCATTTTTGCCAGTAGTTAGTATGGCTCCCGGCCTCAAAAAGTAGAGGCCGGTCAGGGCAATTTTCACCAAAGCCTACAAGGTCATCTTATGCTGAAAACTCTGCAGCCCCTCGTGTTATGATAAGTGTTCACCGGCTGTTGTGCTGCCCGGGGCGGGGGGTGGATGCTCACATGGGCAGCACCACATCCGTCACCATGAGGGGAGTGGGAGCAGAGGATAGCGGAGAGGGCTTGAGACAAGTTTACCTCTGTCTGGAACTAAACTTTGTAGTGTTATAAAAAATGTGTGTTTCAGCAGAGTTTGGGCAGATTTAAGTGATTTGGTTATGGCAAAGCTGTTATTTTCTGTTCTGTGCAATTTGGGGTTGGTGAATATAAAAGCAGCAATGCTGATATTCTCAAGCCACATAGTACTTGTGTTTTTTTCACATGGACTCTCAGCAGAAAAAGGAAAGCAGGTCTGTTATTTACAGTGCTATTCAGCTCCCACAACTGGGTAGGGAGGTGGGTGCCTGGCCCGCAGACCTAGGGGTGGGGAGCACCACATTTCTAGCAAGAATCGGTTAACAGTCTTAAACTCTCTCTTTGGAGGAAGCACATGCGTTGATAATAAAAATCTTTCCTGGTAAAGACCTCCGAAGTTTTAGTGCTTAACTGTACTGTGAGGATGGCAACTCTCCCCACCTCTCGTTGCCTGCACTCAGCCTGCCCCTCTTGTCAACCTGTCCCTCACTGGCTCTAATTTGTGGGGCCTAATTCTGCCTCCACAGATATCGAGGGACTGTTTTTCTCAGATATAGTGAGATCAGGACTTTATTCTCTGCCTGCCTTATTCTCCAGCTCAAGAAATGAACTCAATACATTACCCACGCCAGCAAATACGCAGGCTGTAGCAGTGGGTGCTGTCGCTGTGTCGTCTGGACCCTACGGTTTAGTGTCTGCTGCTCCTGGCAGAGCCCTCTTTGGGCTGTGGCACAGGTGCCTGGCCAAGGTGTGACCTTGCACAGGGAAAGATGTGCTGTTGCTTTTCCCCTGGTGACAGCACCCAGGCGAAGAGCGGAGGAGCCCCTGCTGCGGCATGCAGAGTGCCAGCCTGCCCTTTTCTGCTTGGAAGCTTGATATGAGTCTTTACAAACCACCTAGCAGGAGCACCATGCCTCCTACAAAGAAGGTCCTAAAAAGCACCTTTCAGCAGCAGGCACTGCACTGTGTCCCTCCAACATCTCCCTTTGCTCCTGGCACAGCAGCAGCCCAGCTCCAGCCCTCCGACCGGTGCAGCAGGCGGGAGCCGGTGGCTGCTGCTGCAGGGGGTTGGGGGACCACCAGAAAGTGCAGAAGGGCTTGCAGCTGCTCAGCTTGGGCAGCCTGCCTTAAATAATGTTTTATCAAGTCTCTAAATTATTTATCTACCACATGAAATGCAATGCGTATGTTTACTGTGTACTAAGCACAGGCAAGTGCCTCTCATTGCTATTTTAATTGGTAGAATTGCTATTTTTATTGGTAGAAAATACTGTCTGGCATGTTCCAGGAGCCCAAAAATCAGGCATTTGAGCACTCAGGCAGTAGCTTGCAGCTTAGTGTATTTTGTGATAGACAAGCATGTCCACCGTTTGTAATATTTAGTTTGATGTTTTGCAGTGGAGAATGGAGGACAGTTGTCTTTGCATCTCCAGCTGTGGCCCTGTGTATTTGCAACCATCTTCTGTAACCAGAGTTAGCAAAAACTAATCCTTCAAACTGGTTCCCAGGTATGACTTTGTGGAAGTGGAGGATGTGTCAGAGACCAGCACGGTTATACGAGGACGGTGGTGTGGACACAAGGAAGTACCTCCAAGAATAACATCAAGAACAAATCAGATAAAGATAACCTTCAAATCCGATGACTACTTTGTGGCTAAGCCTGGATTCAAGATTTGTTACTCCCTTGTGGTAAGTCACCTAGCTGTGTCATGGGTGAGAGATGGATTGTAGTCTAAAAGAGTATCAGTTCTTGAAGACTGGATGATGTAGCTAAATGTGTTGGTTCAAAACACTAATTGACTAAAAGTATTTTCATTCCAGCAACTACATTAATACAGATCAAAGTATTTTTGACATCCTGTCATTAAATATAAAATAAAGTCAAGTCCAGGCCAAGGTTTACACTAAAAAACATGTTTCAGAAGCGCTAACACTTTCTGCACTGAGGCTGCACTGCCAGTGCCTTGACAGATGCTGCAGAAATAGCAAAGAAATGGCTGCTCTATGACCTCCTTTTATATGTTCATTTGAGGTCAAATAAAAATACCTTGAAGGGTTATGGCTGTGATTCTGAGATAGATGCAGAGTAGTTTATTCTACATGCAATAAAATTCTACATGCAAAACAATGTGCTAAGGCTCAGGCCATGTTTTTAACCACATGTAAATATGCCTCTTTGTGTATGCAGTGTCATTAGCAGTGTATCATGTACTGTTTCAATGAGATGAAAACCTCTTTTTTATTTTGGTTTTG